>NW_026505926.1:0-47749 GCF_026875155.1 Cherax quadricarinatus
ATCTAAAGGGGAAAAAAAAGATACAAAACATCCGGCCAGGGGAAAAAAACCGGGTAGCCACAGCCATCAAGAGGGAGAGGTTTTTTAGTGCCAGGAAGGAAAAAAAAATGCGGGAAATGGCGAAAAATCTTTACACCAAACCATCATTCCTGGAGGGCCACAGTCGATGGCCTCACCCCAAAACAACAGTACAGATACTAATGCCGGAAAAAAAAAAACCCCCCCCAGTACCAAAAATCCCACCAGTCCGTAAAATTTTTCTTTGCAAATTTACGGGTCAAAAACCAGCAACAAACAAAAAAAAATTTCTTTACCCGGGACTGTTGCAGAGGAAAAGGCAATGTTCGCGGTTTCACGGCCCCCAAAAAAGGATCCTTGGACAACGAAATATGGATCCAGGTTACAACCTATACAGTGTGCGGGTGACAGGCAAAAAAGGGGGGGTTTTTGGCCCTGTACATTGCGAGTCACTTTTTTTGACAGAATGTTAATCCCTAAATGCGTGTGGAAGTTTTTAGCAGTAAAGGGGCGAGAACCCCAAAACCTAGTCATTGGGGTGTTAAAAGCCCCCGGATGCAACATCCAGCAATTCGGGGAACAGCTGTTAAAATTTGACCACGTCTGGAAAAATTTTTCCGTCCTGCCCCCAAAATCTTGCCCCTGGGGGATTTAATTAAGGCCCCTAAAAGGGGAAATTTAGCAAAATAATTTTGTTGCGTAATAACCCCCGGAGGCAGTCGTGAAAAACTCACACTCACAGAGCTTTTAATTTTCCCAAAATTAAATTTAAAAACCAGAAAATAATAGAGCCTACTAGACTGGAGAATACACTAGACATTTTCCCTAAAAAATATGATTGATAAGAAATGTACAATACAAAAAAAATATACTCGTCACAACATAATTGGGTTAGACTGTATGGTGGGCCCCAGCCCGAAAAAATGGACTAGTCAGGGGGGGCATTCACCAAACAACTTCAATAAAAAAACATAAAGTGGGACAAGTAAAAAAAGTCCAAACCCGATTAATTTGGGGATATATTAAGCAACACAGCCCCCAACTTATGCCTAGAACAGATTAACTCGGTGGCATCATGTATGCACAGGTTTTTCCCTCAAAGAAAAAAGGAGTAGAGAAAAATGGGAAAGAGGACAGGCGCTCCCTTTACAGGGACGGAAAAGAATAACAGGCGGCTAAAAGAGGTCAATTTCTGAAATGCGGGGGACTGGTCAGGAAATAGCAAGCACGAACTTAAGCTAAAAGAAACCTTTAGGAGTAGAATCGCGGGAAGAACTAAAAGCCCTAAAGAAACGAAAGAAAAACCCAAAATAAACTTTCCTATGCCAAATCAAAATTTGAGAACAACGTCCAGTATTGGGCCCTACTTAAAAAGATGGGTCCTACAAGTGACAGAAGGGAAATGATGGCACTCAAGTCCCCAATATGACTCGTTTTTTTCAAGCCCCTAACCGAGAGAGTCGAAGATCAAATTAAATTTTTTTTGAGAGAGCCCCCAAAATTTGATTAAAAACAACCATCCGGTTATCCCGACGCAAATGAATTGAAAGGCGATAAATGAATGTCCATGACTCTGCCCCAGGGCCCGATCATGGAATCTGTGTTCATCAAGAAATGCAGGAAGCCCCCTTTTACGAGCCTTTTCCCCTATGGAGAGGGGGCATGGACACGGGGGGTGTCCCTCAGTTCTAAAAAACAAGACATAGCCCCCCCTCCCAAAGGGGGCAGTAAAGCAACAGCAAAGAATACGCCAATACACTAATCCCTTCATAAAAAATTTTGAAAGGGCCCTAAGAAGCAAATCACCACCCATTAAAAAAACCCATCAGTTACAAACCCGGGAAAACTGGGTTTAGAACAGGTCGCTCCTGTTTGTCTCAATATGGATCACCGACAAGGTCCTAAATGCACGAAGAAAAAAAGAATGCAGATGTAATATATACAGACTTTTGAAAAAGCCTTCGAAAAGTGTGACCAGGGCCCCGTAATAGCGCAAAAAAATGCGCACTAAAGGAATAACGGGAAAAAAGTCGGTCGATGGATCTAAAATTTCCTCATAACAGAAACAGAGAGTGTCTAAACAGAGAAAAGTCCGAGGCAGCTACAGGTGAAAAGCTCTGTTCACAAGGCACAGTATAGCCCCATTTTGGTTCCTCATCTCTATCCGCAAGACAAGGATGTCACCCACAGCACCGTGTTTTCCTTTGAGCGACCCCGAATCTGATGACAGTGTTTTCCCATTGCAGACACTGAAAGGCCCCGGGCGGACATCAACCAAATCTTTCAGTGGGCGCGAAAAAAATATGAAGTTCAACGTGAAAAATTTCAATTACTCAGTTTGGGTTAAACAGGGGAAATTAAATTTCATCGAGTCAAAACAAATTCGGGCCCACAAAATAGAGCGAACCCAACGTCAAAGCCCGGGGAGTGTTTATGTCGGGGATCTCCCCTTTAAAGGGCCCAAAACATTTATCAATCGCATCTGCTAGAAAAATGACAGGATGGAAAATGAGAACCTTCAAAATAGGGAGGCCAACCCTGATGCACTTTTAGGTCACTTGTTCTATTGGGCTGGAATATTGCTGCCTTAACAGCCCCTTTAAAGGCAGGGAAATTGGCCCTAGAAAATTACAGAGAATTTTAGGGCGCGCATAACGGAGATAAAAAACCTAAAATTACTGGGAGCGTTTTGAGGTTTCTAAACCTGTATTCCTGGAAGAGGAGGGAAAATACATGATTATATAAACCTGGAAAACCTAAGGGTAGTACCGAATTGCACCGAAAATCACTCTACGAAAGCAAAAGCTTGGCAGACGATGCCCACCCCCCCAATGAAAAGCAGGGGGGTCACTAGCCGTTAAGAGCCATACAATAAGTGTCGGGGCCCGGACTGTTCAATGCCCCCAGCCAATAAGGGGGATTACCAACAGACCCTGGCAGTCTTCAAACTGGCATGGACAAGCACCTAAAATCAGTTCCTGATCGCCGGGCTGTGGCTCGACGTTGGTTTGCGTGCAGCCAGCGCAACAGCCTGGTTGATCAGGCTCTGATCCACCCGGGGCCTGGTCACAGACCGGCCCGGGGGCGTTGACCCCCCAAACTCTCTCCGGTAAACTCCAGGCAGCACCAGGGGTTGAGTGGCTGCCCTCGCATTGTGAGTTGGTGCCCATCTAGCGTTGAGGACGCCTCAGCAAAGATGAGTGATTGCACCTCAGCAATGTTGAGTGAGTGCAAAAAGGTAGTTTAATGACTGACCATCAGGTGTTCAGTGATTGCACCCTCAACAAAGTTAGTGACACACCCTCAGCAGTGTTGAGTGACTGCACTGTAAGCAGTGTTCTGTTCTGCATCATCAACAATGTTGGTGACTTACCACATCAATGTTGGTGACTGCACCATCAAAGTGTTGAGAGACTGAAATATCAGCCCCGTTGAGGGCTGAACCATGGCAACGGTCTGTAGTTTGAGACCTCTTACCGGGGTTTCCCCCAAAAAAACCAAACCCGGGTTTTTTTTCATCAGAATGTTGGTGAACCCCCCCCTCCGAGGGTTTACCACACGTGAAGGGACTGCAAAAATCCACAAATTGTTGGTTCACTGCAAAATCCCCATGTTGGTCACGCACCTCATCAGTGTTGTTGACTGCACCCTCGCAAAGTGAGTGATGCACATTGCAATGTTTAGTGACTTGACCACATCGCGTTTTAGTGTTGACCCTCAGCAATCTTGAGTGATGCAAATTTTGCAAATTTTTAAATTTACTGCAACTCAGCAATGTTGGTGACTGCACCTTCGCCCCCCCCCGTGTCGGTGTGTTTCCCATCGCTTGTGAGTAACTGACCATCGCAACGTTGAGTGACTGAATAGCAGCAGTGTTGAGTGACTGCACCATCAGCAACGTTGAGTGGGCTGAAATTGCAGTGTTTTAGTGACTGCCCATCGCAATGTTGATGAATACAACTTAAGCGTGTTGAGTGACGCACCATCAGAAAGTTGAGGACTGGGCTTCAGCAGTGTTGAGTGAATGCCTATCAGTATGTTTAGTGAATACAACTTTTAAACAGTGTTGAGTGACTGCACCATCAGCAATGTTGAGGAAATTTACAACTTAAGCAGTGTTTAGTAACTGCACCATCAGCAACGTTGAGTGACTGGACTATCAGCAGTGTTGAGTGACTGCACTATCAGAAATGTTGAGTAACTGTACCATCAACAATGTTGAGTGTACCATCAGCAATGATAAATTAGACACATGTGCAACTCTTGGGTATCTTTATTGAGGAAACGTTTCGCCACACAGTGGATTCATCAGTCCATACAAAGGGGAATATTGAAGAACGGGAGGAAATGAGGTAACCAGTCCCTCAGCCTTTTGTCGATGTGGTCAGTCAATCAATCTTGAATAGAATACGGCATAAGTGCGGAGAAGGAGCTTGTAAACCGTAGGCAGGAGAGGTGCAGCAGTCGTAGGTGATGTCACATTTGTTCAATGTGGAAGTAGGTCGTGCCCAAGGGTTAGGCAAGCGAAGAATTGCCAAGTATTAAGATCCCAAGGAGTTGCAGTGTCTGACAGGATTGTAGATCAATGGTTCAGAGAACCGACACGTTGATAAATTAGACACATGTGCAACTCTTGGTATGTTTATTGAGGAAACGTTTCGCCACACAGTGGCTTCATCAGTAACCTCATTCTCATCCTGTTCTTCAAGATTCTCCTTTGTATGGACTGATGAAGCCACTGTGTGGCGAAACGTTTCCTCAATAAAGATACCCAAGAGTTGCACATGTGTCTAATTTATCAACGTGTCGGTTCTCTGAACCATTGATCTACAACCATCAGCAATGTTGAGTGACTGCACCATCAACAATGTTGAGTGATTGTACTATCAACAATGTTGAATGACTGCACCATCAGCAGTGTTGTCACTACACCCTCAGAAATGTTGATTGACTATACCATAAACATTGTTGAGTGAATGCACCATCTGCAATACGAAGTGACTGCCCCATCAACAATGCTGAGTGACTGCACCATCAACAACGTTGAGTGACTGCACCATCAACAACGTTGAGTGACTGCATTATCAACAATGTTTAGTGAATGCACCATCAATAGTGTTGAGTATTTGCACCATCAGCAGCGTTGACTACCTGAACCATCAGCAATGTTGAATAAGTGCATCGCTGCGTGGTCTGGCAGGCAGACTCTGCTGCGTGGTCTCGCAGGGAGATTCTCCTGATTGTTCTGGCAGGCAGACTCTGCTGCGTGGTCTGGCAGGCAGTCTCTGCTGTGTGGTCTGGCAGGCAGACTGCTGCGTGGTCTGGCAGGCAGACTCTTCTGCGTGGTCTGGCAGGCAGACTCTACTGTGTGGTCTGGAAGCAGACTCTGCTGCGTGGTCTGGCAGGCAGACTCTACTACTGTGTGGTCTGGAAGCAGACTCTTCTGCGTGGTCTTGTAGGCAGACTCTGCTGCATGGTCTGGCAAGCAGACTCTTCTGCGTGGTCTGGCAGGCAGATTCTGCTGAACGGTCTGGCAGGCAGAACCTGCTGCACGGTCTGGCAGGCAGACTCTGCTTCACTTTCTGACGGGCAGACTCTGGTGCATGGTCTGGCAGGCAGACTCTGCTTCACTTTCTGACAGGCAGACTCTGGTGCATGGCCTGGCAGGCAGATTCTGCTGCGTGGTCTGGCTGGCAGACTCTGCTGCCTTGTCTGGCAGGCAGATTCTGCTGCGTGGTCTGTCAGGCAGATTCTGCTGCGTGGTCTATCAGGCAGTCTCTGCGGCGTGGTCTGGCAGGCAGACTCTGCTGCGTGGTCTTGCAGTCAGACTCTTCTGCGTGGTCTGGCAGGCAGATTCTGCTGAACGGTGTGGCATGCAGACTCGGTGTGTGGTCTGGGCAGGCAGACTCTGCTGCTTCGTCTGGCAGGCAGACTCTGCTGCGTGGTCTGGCAGGCAGACTGCTGTGTGGTCTGGCAGGCAGACTCTGCTGCACGGTCTTGCAGGCAGACTCTGAGGCACGGTCTGGCAGGCAGACTCTGGTGCAGGGTCTGGCAGGCAGACTCTGCTGCGTGATCTGGCAGGCAGACCCTTTTGCGTGGTCTGGCAGGCAGATTCTGCTGAACGGTCTGGCAGGCAGACTCTGATCTGTGGTCTTGGAAGGCAGACTCTGCTGCGTTGTCTGGCAGGCAGACTCTTCTGCGTGGTCTGGTAGGCAGACTCTACTGTGTGGTCTGGAAGCAGACTCTGCTGCGTGGTCTGGCAGGCAGAGTCTGCTGCGTGGTCTGGCAGTCAGACTCTACTGTGTGGTCTGGAAGCAGACTCTTCTGCGTGGTCTTGTAGGCAGATTCTGCTGCGTAGTCTGGCAAGCAGACTCTTCTGCGTGGTCTGGCAGGCAGATTCTGCTGCACGGTCTGGCAGGCAGACTCTGCTTCACTTTCTGACAGGCAGACTCTGGTGCATGGTATGGCAGGCAGACTCTGCTGCGTGGTCTGGCAGGCAGACCCTTCTGCGTGGTCTGGCAGGCAGATTCTGCTGAACGGTCTGGCAGGCAGACTCTGATGTGTGGTCTTGGCAGGCAGACTCTGCTGCTTGGTCTGGCAGGCAGACTATGCTGCGTGGTCTGGCAGGAAGACTCTGCCGTACGGCCTGGTAGGCAGATTCTGCTGTATGGCCTGGCAGACAGACTCTGCTGTACCGCCTGGCAGACAGACTCTGCTGCGTGGTCTGGCAGACAGACTTTGCTGCGTGGTCTGGCAGGCAGACTCTGCTGCTTCGTCTGGCAGGCAGATTCTGCTGCGTTGTCTGGCAGGCAGACTTCGCTGGGTGGTCTGGCAGGCAGACTCTGATATGTGGTCTTGGCAGGCAGACTCTGCTTCTTGGTCTGGCAGGCAGATTCTGCTGCGTGGTCTGGCAGGCAGACTCTGCGGCGTGGTCTGGCAGGCAGACTCTGCTGTACGGCCTGGCAGGCAGATTCTGCTGTACGGCCTGGCAGGCAGACTCTGCTGAACGGTCTGGCAGGCAGACTCTGCTTCACTTTCTGACAGGCATACTCTGCTGCATGGTCTGGCAGGCACACTCCGATATATGGTTTGGCAGGCAGACTCTGCTGCGTGGTTTGAAGGCAGACTCTGCTGCGTGGTCTATCAGGCAGACTCTGCGGTGTGGTCTGGCAGGGAGACTCTGCTGCGTGGTTTGGCAGGCAGACTCTTCTACGTGATCTGGTAGGCAGATTCTGCAGAACGGTCTGGCAGGCAGACTTTGCTGCAAGGTCTGGCAAGCAGACTCTCCTGCGTTGTCTAGCAGGCAGACTCTGCTGTGTGGTCTGGCAGGCAGACTCTGCTGCGTGGTCTAGCATTCAGACTGCTGCGTGGTCTAGCAGGCAGACTTTGCTGCGTGGTCTAGCATTCAGACTCTGCTGTGTTATCTGACAGGCAGACTCTGCTGCAAGGTCTGGCAAGCAGACTCTCCTGCACGGTCTGGCATTCAGACTCTGCTGCGTGGTCTGGCAGGCAGACTCCGATGTATGGTTTGGCAGGCAGACTCTGCTGCATGGTCTGGCAGGCATAGTAAGATCTGATTTGACGGAATTAAACTCAGATAAAGGTACAATGTTGTTACGCCACCCATATTTAACATTATTTACTACCTGGGATAATACAGCATCTATCCCAGTTTCCTGTTTGATTTTGTCAAAGGATATATTTTGTAAATGTAGAGACTACTAATCTTACATATTCCGTGGGTTTATCTGATTCTAAGCTGTGATATTCAATAGGTAATCTACTTACTGCATCTGCGATAACATTTTCCTCGCCAACCTTGAATAACAATTCATAACCACACTGAGCTAATAACAGAGCACAACGCTGAATTCTGGCATTTGCATTTACTGGAATATGTTCTCCTTTTCCAAACAAACCCAGCAATGGTTGATGATCTGTGTGAGCAACAAACAAACCTAACAATGGTTTATGATCTGTGTGAGCAACAAACAAACCCAGCAATGGTTGATGATCTGTGTGAGCAACAAACAAACCTAACAATGGTTTATGATCTGTGTGAGCAACAAACAAACCACAATGGTTTATGATCTGTGTGAGGAACAAACAAACCTAACAATGGTTGATGATCTGTGTGAGCAACAAACAAACCCAGCAATGGTTGATGATCTGTGTGAGCAACAAACAAACCTAACAATGGTTTATGATCTGTGTGAGCAACAAACAAACCCAGCAATGGTTGATGATCTGTGTGAGCAACAAACAAACCCAGCAATGGTTTATGATCTGTGTGAGGAACAAACAAACCTAACAATGGTTTATGATCTGTGTGAGCAACAAACAAACCTAACAATGGTTTATGATCTGTGTGAGCAACAAACAAACCTAACAATGGTTTATGATCTGTGTGAGCAACAAACAAACCTAACAATGGTTGATGATCTGTGTGAGCAACAAACAAACCTAACAATGGTTGATGATCTGTGTGAGCAACAAACAAACCTAACAATGGTTTATGATCTGTTTTGAGCAACAAACAAACCTAACAATGGTTTATGATCTGTGTGAGCAACAAACAAACCCATCAATGGTTTATGATCTGTGTGAGCAACAAACAAACCTAACAATGGTTTATGATCTGTGTGAGCAACAAACAAACCCATCAATGGTTTATGATCTGTGTGAGCAACAAACAAACCTAACAATGGTTGATGATCTGTGTGAGCAACAAACAAACCCAGCAATGGTTTATGATCTGTGTGAGCAACAAACAAACCCAGCAATGGTTGATGATCTGTGTGAGCAACAAACAAACCCAGCAATGGTTTATGATCTGTGTGAGCAACAAACAAACCCAGCAATGGTTTTATGATCTGTGTGAGCAACAAACAAACCTAACAATGGTTTATGATCTGTGTGAGCAACAAACAAACCCAGCAATGGTTTATGATCTGTGTGAGCAACAAACAAACCTAACAATGGTTTATGATCTGTGTGAGCAACAAACAAACCCAGCAATGGTTTATGATCTGTGTGAGCAACAAACAAACCTAACAAGGTTTATGATCTGTGTGAGCAACAAACAAACCCAGCAATGGTTTATGATCTGTGTGAGCAACAAACAAACCTAACAATGGTTTATGATCTGTGTGAGCAACAAACAAACCCAGCAATGGTTTATGATCTGTGTGAGCAACAAACAAACCCAGCAATGGTTTATGATCTGTGTGAGCAACAACAAACCCAGCAATGGTTTATGATCTGTGTGAGCAACAAACAAACCCAGCAATGGTTTATGATCTGTGTGAGGAACAAACAAACCTAACAATGGTTTATGATCTGTGTGAGCAACAAACAAACCCAGCAATGGTTTATGATCTGTGTGAGCAACAAACAAACCTAACAATGGTTTATGATCTGTGTGAGCAACAAACAAACCCAGCAATGGTTTATGATCTGTGTGAGCAACAAACAAACCTAACAATGGTTTATGATCTGTGTGAGCAACAAACAAACCCAGCAATGGTTTATGATCTGTGTGAGCAACAAACAAACCTAACAATGGTTTATGATCTGTGTGAGCAACAAACAAACCCAGCAATGGTTTATGATCTGTGTGAGCAACAAACAAACCTAACAATGGTTTTATGATCTGTGTGAGCAACAAACAAACCCAGCAATGGTTTATGATCTGTGTGAGCAACAAACAAACCTAACAATGGTTTATGATCTGTGTGAGCAACAAACAAACCCAGCAATGGTTTATGATCTGTGTGAGCAACAAACAAACCCAGCAATGGTTTATGATCTGTGTGAGCAACAAACAAACCCAGCAATGGTTTATGATCTGTGTGAGCAACAAACAAACCCAGCAATGGTTTATGATCTGTGTGAGGAACAAACAAACCTAACAATGGTTTATGATCTGTGTGAGCAACAAAAAAAAACCAGCAATGGTTTAAAGATCTGTGTGAGCAACAAACAAACCTAGCAATGGTTTATGATCTGTGTGAGCAACAAACAAACTCAGCAATGGTTTATGATCTGTGTGAGCAACAAACAAACCTAACAATGGTTTATGATCTGTGTGAGCAACAAACAAACCTAACAATGGTTTATGATCTGTGTGAGCAACAAAAAAAAACAGCAATGGTTTATGATCTGTGTGAGCAACAAACAAACCCAGCAATGGTTTATGATCTGTGTGAGCAACAAACAAACCCAGCAATGGTTTATGATCTGTGTGAGCAACAAACAAACCCAGCAATGGTTTATGATCTGTGTGAGCAACAAACAAACCCAGCAATGGTTTATGATCTGTGTTAGCAACAAACAAACCCAGCAATGGTTTATGATCTGTGTGAGCAACAAACAAACCCAGCAATGGGTTTTTGATCTGTGTGAGCAACAAACAAACCCAGCAATGGTTTATGATCTGTGTGAGCAACAAACAAACCCAGCAATGGTTTATGATCTGTGTGAGGAACAAACAAACCTAACAATGGTTTATGATCTGTGTGAGCAACAAAAAAAAACCAGCAATGGTTTATGATCTGTGTGAGCAACAAGCAAACCTAGCAATGGTTTATGATCTGTGTGAGCAACAAACAAACTCAGCAATGGTTTATGATCTTGTGAGCAACAAACAAACCTAACAATGGTTTATGATCTGTGTGAGCAACAAAAAAAACCAGCAATGGTTTATGATCTGCGTGAGCAACAAACAAACCCAGCAATGGTTTATGATCTGTGTGAGCAACAAACAAACTCAGCAATGGTTTATGATCTGTGTGAGCAACAAACAAACTCAGCAATGGTTTTATGATCTGTGTGAGCAACAAACAAACTCAGCAATGGTTTATGATCTGTGTGAGCAACAAACAAACCTAACAATGGTTTATGATCTGTGTGAGCAACAAAAAAAACCAGCAATGGTTTATGATCTGTGTGAGCAACAAACAAACCCAGCAATGGTTTATGATCTGTGTGAGCAACAAACAACCCAGCAATGGTTTATGATCTGTGTGAGCAACAAACAAACCCAGCAATGGTTTATGATCTGTGTGAGCAACAAACAAACCCAGCAATGGTTTATGATCTGTGTGAGCAACAAACAAACCCAGCAATGGTTTATGATCTGTGTGAGCAACAAACAAACCTAGCAATGGTTTATGATCTGTGTGAGCAACAAACAAACCTAGCAATGGTTTATGATCTGTGTGAGCAACAAACAAACCCAGCAATGGTTTTATGATCTGTGTGAGCAACAAACAAACCCAGCAATGGTTTACGATCTGTGTGAGCAACAAACAAACCCAGCAATGGTTTATGATCTGTGTGAGCAACAAACAAACCCAGCAATGGTTTATGATCTGTGTGAGCAACAAACAAACCTAACAATGGTTTATGATCTGTGTGAGCAACAAACAAACCCAGCAATGGTTTATGATCTGTGTGAGCAACAAACAAACCCAGCAATGGTTTATGATCTGTGTGAGCAACAAACAAACCTAACAATGGTTTATGATCTGTGTGAGCAACAAACAAACCCAGCAATGGTTTATGATCTGTGTGAGCAACAAACAAACCCAGCAATGGTTTATGATCTGTGTGAGCAACAAACAAACCCAGCAATGGTTTATGATCTGTGTGAGCAACAAACAAACCCAGCAATGGTTTATGATCTGTGTGAGGAACAAACAAACCTAACAATGGTTTATGATCTGTGTGAGCAACAAAAAAAACCAGCAATGGTTTATGATCTGTGTGAGCAACAAACAAACCTAGCAATGGTTTATGATCTGTGTGAGCAACAAACAAACTCAGCAATGGTTTATGATCTGTGTGAGCAACAAACAAACCTAACAATGGTTTATGATCTGTGTGAGCAACAAACAAACCTAACAATGGTTTATGATCTGTGTGAGCAACAAAAAAAACAGCAATGGTTTATGATCTGTGTGAGCAACAAACAAACCCAGCAATGGTTTATGATCTGTGTGAGCAACAAACAAACCCAGCAATGGTTTATGATCTGTGTGAGCAACAAACAAACCCAGCAATGGTTTATGATCTGTGTGAGCAACAAACAAACCCAGCAATGGTTTATGATCTGTGTTAGCAACAAACAAACCCAGCAATGGTTTTATGATCTGTGTGAGCAACAAACAAACCCAGCAATGGTTTATGATCTGTGTGAGCAACAAACAAACCTAGCAATGGTTTATGATCTGTGTGAGCAACAAACAAACCTAGCAATGGTTTATGATCTGTGTGAGCAACAAACAAACCCAGCAATGGTTTATGATCTGTGTGAGCAACAAACAAACCCAGCGATGGTTTTTTGATCTGTGTGAGCAACAAACAAACCTAACAATGGTTTATGATCTGTGTGAGCAACAAACAAACCCAGCAATGGTTTATGATCTGTGTGAGCAACAAACAAACCCAGCAATGGTTTATGATCTGTGTGAGCAACAAACAAACCCAGCAATGGTTTATGATCTGTGTGAGCAACAAACAAACCCAGCAATGGTTTATGATCTGTGTGAGCAACAAACAAAACCCAGCAATGGTTTATGATCTGTGTGAGGAACAAACAAACCTAACAATGGTTTATGATCTGTGTGAGCAACAAAAAAAACCAGCAATGGTTTATGATCTGTGTGAGCAACAAGCAAACCTAGCAATGGTTTATGATCTGTGTGAGCAACAAACAAACTCAGCAATGGTTTATGATCTGTGTGAGCAACAAACAAACCTAACAATGGTTTATGATCTGTGTGAGCAACAAAAAAAACCAGCAATGGTTTATGATCTGCGTGAGCAACAAACAAACCCAGCAATGGTTTATGATCTGTGTGAGCAACAAACAAACTCAGCAATGGTTTATGATCTGTGTGAGCAACAAACAAACTCAGCAATGGTTTATGATCTGTGTGAGCAACAAACAAACTCAGCAATGGTTTATGATCTGTGTGAGCAACAAACAAACCTAACAATGGTTTATGATCTGTGTGAGCAACAAAAAAAACCAGCAATGGTTTATGATCTGTGTGAGCAACAAACAAACCCAGCAATGGTTTATGATCTGTGTGAGCAACAAACAAACCCAGCAATGGTTTATGATCTGTGTGAGCAACAAACAAACCCAGCAATGGTTTATGATCTGTGTGAGCAACAAACAAACCCAGCAATGGTTTATGATCTGTGTGAGCAACAAACAAACCCAGCAATGGTTTATGATCTGTGTGAGCAACAAACAAACCTAGCAATGGTTTATGATCTGTGTGAGCAACAAACAAACCTAGCAATGGTTTATGATCTGTGTGAGCAACAAACAAACCCAGCAATGGTTTATGATCTGTGTGAGCAACAAACAAACCCAGCAATGGTTTATGATCTGTGTGAGCAACAAACAAACCCAGCAATGGTTTATGATCTGTGTGAGCAACAAACAAACCTAACAATGGTTTATGATCTGTGTGAGCAACAAACAAACCCAGCAATGGTTTATGATCTGTGTGAGCAACAAACAAACCCAGCAATGGTTTATGATCTGTGTGAGCAACAAACAAACCCAGCAATGGTTTATGATCTGTGTGAGCAACAAACAAACCTAACAATGGTTTATGATCTGTGTGAGCAACAAACAAACCTAACAATGGTTTATGATCTGTGTGAGCAACAAACAAACCCAGCAATGGTTTATGATCTGTGTGAGCAACAAACAAACCCAGCAATGGTTTATGATCTGTGTGGGGCAACAAACAAACCCAGCAATGGTTTATGATCTGTGTGAGCAACAAACAAACCTAACAATGGTTTATGATCTGTGTGAGCAACAAACAAACCCAGCAATGGTTTATGATCTGTGTGAGCAACAAACAAACCTAACAATGGTTTATGATCTGTGTGAGCAACAAACAAACCCAGCAATGGTTTATGATCTGTGTGAGCAACAAACAAACCCAGCAATGGTTTATGATCTGTGTGAGCAACAAACAAACCCAGCAATGGTTTATGATCTGTGTGAGCAACAAACAAACCCAGCAATGGTTTATGATCTGTGTGAGGAACAAACAAACCTAACAATGGTTTATGATCTGTGTGAGCAACAAAAAAAACCAGCAATGGTTTATGATCTGTGTGAGCAACAAACAAACCTAGCAATGGTTTATGATCTGTGTGAGCAACAAACAAACTCAGCAATGGTTTATGATCTGTGTGAGCAACAAACAAACCTAACAATGGTTTATGATCTGTGTGAGCAACAAACAAACCTAACAATGGTTTATGATCTGTGTGAGCAACAAAAAAAAACAGCAATGGTTTATGATCTGTGTGAGCAACAAACAAACCCAGCAATGGTTTATGATCTGTGTGAGCAACAAACAAACCCAGCAATGGTTTATGATCTGTGTGAGCAACAAACAAACCCAGCAATGGTTTATGATCTGTGTGAGCAACAAACAAACCCAGCAATGGTTTATGATCTGTGTTAGCAACAAACAAACCCAGCAATGGTTTATGATCTGTGTGAGCAACAAACAAACCCAGCAATGGTTTATGATCTGTGTGAGCAACAAACAAACCTAGCAATGGTTTATGATCTGTGTGAGCAACAAACAAACCTAGCAATGGTTTATGATCTGTGTGAGCAACAAACAAACCCAGCAATGGTTTATGATCTGTGTGAGCAACAAACAAACCCAGCAATGGTTTATGATCTGTGTGAGCAACAAACAAACCTAACAATGGTTTATGATCTGTGTGAGCAACAAACAAACCCAGCAATGGTTTTGATCTGTGTGAGCAACAAACAAACCCAGCAATGGTTTATGATCTGTGTGAGCAAACAAACAAACCCAGCAATGGTTTATGATCTGTGTGAGCAACAAACAAACCCAGCAATGGTTTATGATCTGTGTGAGCAACAAACAAACCCAGCAATGGTTTATGATCTGTGTGAGGAACAAACAAACCTAACAATGGTTTATGATCTGTGTGAGCAACAAAAAAAACCAGCAATGGTTTATGATCTGTGTGAGCAACAAGCAAACCTAGCAATGGTTTATGATCTGTGTGAGCAACAAACAAACTCAGCAATGGTTATGATCTGTGTGAGCAACAAACAAACCTAACAATGGTTTATGATCTGTGTGAGCAACAAAAAAAACCAGCAATGGTTTATGATCTGCGTGAGCAACAAACAAACCCAGCAATGGTTTATGATCTGTGTGAGCAACAAACAAACTCAGCAATGGTTTATGATCTGTGTGAGCAACAAACAAACTCAGCAATGGTTTATGATCTGTGTGAGCAACAAACAAACTCAGCAATGGTTTATGATCTGTGTGAGCAAACAAACAAACCTAACAATGGTTTATGATCTGTGTGAGCAACAAAAAAAACCAGCAATGGTTTATGATCCGTGTGAGCAACAAACAAACCCAGCAATGGTTTATGATCTGTGTGAGCAATAAACAAACCCAGCAATGGTTTATGATCTGTGTGAGCAACAAACAAACCCAGCAATGGTTTATGAAACTGTGTGAGCAATAAACAAACCCACAATGGTTTATGATCTGTGTGAGCAACAAACAAACCCAGCAATGGTTTATGATCTGTGTGAGCAACAAACAAACCTAGCAATGGTTTATGATCTGTGTGAGCAACAAACAAACCTAGCAATGGTTTATGATCTGTGTGAGCAACAAACAAACCCAGCAATGGTTTATGATCTGTGTGAGCAACAAACAAACCCAGCAATGGTTTATGATCTGTGTGAGCAACAAACAAACCCAGCAATGGTTTATGATCTGTGTGAGCAACAAACAAACCCAGCAATGGTTTATGATCTGTGTGAGCAACAAACAAACCTAACAATGGTTTATGATCTGTGTGAGCAACAAACAAACCCAGCAATGGTTTTTTGATCTGTGTGAGCAACAAACAAACCCAGCAATGGTTTATGATCTGTGTGAGCAACAAACAAACCCAGCAATGGTTTATGATCTGTGTGAGCAACAAACAAACCTAACAATGGTTTATGATCTGTGTGAGCAACAAACAAACCTAACAATGGTTTATGATCTGTGTGAGCAACAAACAAACCCAGCAATGGTTTATGATCTGTGTGAGCAACAAACAAACCCAGCAATGGTTTATGATCTGTGTGAGCAACAAACAAACCCAGCAATGGTTTATGATCTGTGTGAGCAACAAACAAACCTAGCAATGGTTGTTGATCTGTGTGAGCAACAAACAAACCCAGCAATGGTTTATGATCTGTGTGAGCAACAAACAAACCTAGCAATGGTTTATGATCTGTGTGAGCAACAAACAAACCCAGCAATGGTTTATGATCTGTGTGAGCAACAAACAAACCTAACAATGGTTGATGATCTGTGTGAGCAACAAACAAACCCAGCAATGGTTTATGATCTGTGTGAGCAACAAACTTCCTCCCTTGCAAAAAATATCTGAATATCTTAACATCATACAGTAAAGCTAGACCTTCCTTATCAAGTTGAGAATAATTCTGTTCTGCTGGAGAAAGTTTCTTACTAGCAAAATATAGAGGTGTTTCCTGGCCATTTACTTCCTGGAGTAACACACATCCAACACCTACAGTATTAATGGATGTTCTCATGTAACATTAGTCAACAAAGCTGAACACTAATTGTTTTTTAATCCTCTGAAGAACCTCCTCTTCCAGTGAAAACCACTCAAATGTAGCTCCTTTTTTAATAAATCATACATTGGTGCCAAAATTAAAGAAAAGCTTTTAATGAATTTACAATAATATGTCACCATCCCCACTAATGACTGAACTTCTCCTGTGGACTTGGGTGATGGTAAATTCACAAGGGCCGCCACCTTCTTACAAGAAGGTTCAACACTAATTATGAAACACAACAAAAATATGTAACACAACGTATATAATTACGAAATGTTAATTAACCCTTATAAAACTTTGGCGAAATAATAATTTAATACGAAAATGAAATTAAATTTACCTGTTGGAACTTATTCGGTCCGAGAAGTCCCAACGGGGAAAAACATACCGTTTGAGGGCCCTTACAACCACCTAAAAACAAAAACACACTCTCCCGGTTTGGTGTAGGTGGATGGTAGGTACTTCTTAATTGAAAGATTTACCCTTTAGGGAAGAAGTAGGTAGTTTTACTGTTAGTACACTAATATTAGGATTATTGAGGCAACTGTAGATAATAATAATGTAGACCTAAGACCTTAACATAGGTAGTAATAGGCCGATAATGTAGGCAAACACTAGGTTAAGTTAGCTAGGGAGAACTGGCAGCCCAAGTTTGAATGACGAGGCGCGGGTCTCGAAGACGCCAGCTCTCTCGAGGGCCTGGGATCTTCAGTCAACTTGGCGTCCACCAGGACGTTGCCATGTCCCTTGGACAGCTCTCCATCGGGCTGCTAACGGAGCCACTGGTTTCTTGGACCTCTTGGGGAAGGTCGATGGTGCTCGTGCAAGCAGCAGATCCCGGGGCAACTTGCTGCTGTTTGCAATGGCTGTCTGCCGAGGAGAGACAGGCACCTAGCAACATCTGTTGTTGGGGCAATGGATGAATTCCCTGCTATGTTTGTTAACTGCTCATTACTTCTGTAATTTGTCTATGATTGTAATCATGTGATAACGTGTTTATCATTCATTACCTTTGAAACTTGTCATGATCTTGACCAGCTCTACCTGGAGCTCATTACCTTTGTAAATTCTCATGATTAATGTGTTTATGATTCATTACCTTTGCAATTATTCATGAGTGTGACCAGCTCTACCTGGAGCTCATTACCTTTGTAACTTGGTCATGATTATGACCAGATGTAGTTCATTACCTTTGTAACTTGCTCAGCTATCAAAACTTTGGAGTCCAGTCCCTGGACCAATTATGTACCTCTGTAATCTTTTGACTACCGCCCACAGGATGGGTATGGGGCGCATAATAAACATATTAAACTGAACTCTCTCTTCTATGACCAGACATCATCTGGACATCACGTGCCGTGATCAGCAGGCGGCGCCCCCCACGTGTCTTCACATATGAGACCTGGGGAAATCTGGTGGAGGCACCTCAACGTACCGTAGATGTCCTCCTCTGTCAGGCCCATACAGTAAGACGAGATCTCCACCTTTTCTTAGGATTCTGGCCAGTTTCTGGGGAAAGTAGTGAGTGAGTTGAACTGTGGGCCTTTGTGCAGCTGGCAGTGCATGCCCAGTATGTACCAGCATCTCTTGTCAGCCTAGAAGCTAGTGTCCGTGTCTGCATAGTTATACTAGGGGATACACACCCCCTTGGATATAGGAATTTCTGAGGTGCAGGCAGATCACTAATATTGATTGAATATTGCAGGAACTAAGGCTCCCGGTTGCATGTGGTTTCTGAGGGGAAGTCCAAAGGGGCTAAGCTTAGGGAGGTTGAAGATCAGGATATATGCTGCAACTCCAAGTAAGTTAGTCCTTTAAACGTGCATGTAGGCAAGGTTTCTTGCAACATCAGTCATTTATGAAAATCTGTCCTATAAGCCACTTGTCAGGCTGAGGTACCGACCTCAGAGCTCGGTGTCAACAGAGCTTGCCAGGGTAGGTGACTCACTTGGAGGCAGTCCAGACAAATTTTCACAAGTGGTCCCTCGAAACTGTGATGTGGAATAGCTAGGTTAAAATTAACATAGCTAGGCCACAGTTAGGAACCAGTTTAACAGAATTAGGTTAAGTTAGTACACCTAGGCCCAGAGTTACACAGAGGCTAGGCCAAGCTGACTATACACAGAAGTTGTTATTTGCAGTAATTTACAGGCAGGCCAGGTAGGCTAGAGAAGCTTGTGAATTTAATTATTTACAGTGATTACAAGTAATCCAGAGTAGGAGACTTGTGTGTTGATTACTTACAGTGGATTTGCAAGGTAGCCACAGTTAGGCTAGGCTTGTGCAATATTTACAATAGTTATAGTAGCTAGGACAGATTTAACCTAGTTATTATTTACAGGGAGTTCTAAAGCCAGGTTTAAGCTATAGCACACTAGTTAGGTTAGGATTTACCTTATCCAACCATCCATGCTAGACTGAGTAAGCTGGGCCCAAGCTGTTTACATACATTATTCATTTAGTTTCACAAGTTGAATTGTTGAATTTTTTTTGTGCTTACCAAGTGATTTTAATTTGTATACTGCATTTTTATTGTGTGATTTTCATTGTCTTTGATTCATTTTTAATGTGGGATTTGTGAATTGTACCTGAGACTAGGTTAAGTCCTGTAATCATTTGCTGGCATTGTACAGGAAATTGCTAGGTTAAGCTTTCACATCGATACATATTTTGATTGGGATTTGAGAGCTAACAGTGTACATTTTAAGTCCGAGTAGAGTCAATATAACAAAGGGAATCGTTAAACTTGTTGAGGGGTGGACTGAGTAAAGTACCATTAGTGTCACACTCCTCGTTAAACCTCGACAATGGCAGATGGGAGTTCAGAAGAGTCTGGTTCAGTGTTAGCAAAATTAAAACGATCAGTGGCGGCATACAAAGGGCATCTGAACAGAACACGCAACAGGTGCAAGACTACTTGCCAAATAAGTAAAGTAGACTGCGATGATTTGCAAGACTGTTTGAAGCATTTGGGGGAAAAATGGGAAGCCTACGAACAAGCATTCTCAGCATATGAGCTACAGGCTATTAAGGATGATGAATCCCGGGATAGTCTTCGGCAGGCTCAGGACGAATTCACTAAGGATGATGTAGATTGTCAACAGAAGATGAATACGTACGAAGATAAGTTAAGTACATTAAAGGCTAGTATTCCAAGGGTGGTGTCGAACACCGCAGGTACCCCAAACAGCCACACACCTGTCAATATGTTGCCCAGGTTGCCCCAGTCGAATTTACCGACATTTGACGGAACCCTAACTGAGTACATTGCTTTCTGGGATCAGTTTAAAGCCCAGATAGATGACAGGAACGATTTGTCAGATGCTGTCAAATTGCAGTATTTGCAGTCACAGCTCAAGGGTAAAGCCTTAGACTTGGTCCGGCACTACCAGATTACTGACACTAATTACCAACATGCCAAAGACCAATTAGAAGACATGTTTGGCAACACTGAAGAGATAAAAGTGGCCATACTTTATCGGTTGTTGGATCTAGAGGCTTGCCGACATGACCGTCAAAGCCTAGAGAAGTTCCGTATTGAAATTATGAGCTTGATAAATAGTTTCAGAAATTTGCATGATGAGAATGATTCAGAATGGGTCCTTAGCCAGGTGATTCAGAGGAAACTGGCTAGCACTACAGTGCATGAGTTACACTTGAAATATCGGACGAATAGGTTCATGATTCAACAAATTATTGAAGGGTTGGGGGATCTCATATCTCACCTGAGCGTAGGTCAGGGGGAGAAATTACCTACCAAGGAGAAGTCGATCAACTTCCCCAGACATTCGAGAGATAGACCTAAACCACCTCCTACTAGGGTCGGCACATATTATGCCCAGGGCCAGTCCTCCACCCACAGGGCCAAGGGAGAAGCCACTAAAACGGCCAGTATGAGACAGTGCTTGTTTTGTGAAGGAGAACACACTAGTTCAGGGTGCTCGAGCTTCACCACCTATCACAAAAAGGTTCAACGACTAAGGGAGTTGAGACTTTGTTTCAAGTGTTGTGGAGAACATTTTGCCAGGGACTGTAGCGCCCAACTCAATGAGTGTCGGGGCTGCTGGAAAGGTAAGCACCACAGTGCTCTGTGTCCTAATGACACCAGATCAGCAAAAGCTAAGGAGAGCAAACCGCAAGAAAGGGCAGAGAGCAAGGACGCGTCTGAAGTAGTGATGAGTGTGGTGAGGGCGGCACTGGGAATTTGTTCTGGTGAGCAGTTTCAAGGTTTGGTGGCCTTGCCCACCATAATGGCGGTGGTTACGAATGGGAAGTCTGAAACGACCTGTTTGTTCTTTGACAGTGGGGCACAGAGATCCTTTATAACAGAGATTCTAGCAATTAGGTTGAAGCTGAAGACAGGTGGTAAAGTTGACATGAAGGTGGAAGGTTTTGGTGGGGAAGTCCCACGCAGGTCTTATCCAGTAGTCAATGTGACAGCCAGGTTAGCCGGGCATCGACGGGAAATTTCAGCCTTGATAGTGAAGAGGCTGCCCAATATCATTACCACTAAGGGACTGGCCGCAGCAGTCAAACGTTTGAGGGAGTTGGGTGTGAAGCTAGTGGAACCAGACATTGCTACAGACAACGTTAGTAATGTAGGAATCTTGGTAGGAGGAGATTACATAGACGAGTTCGTGTCCACGAGAAGAGTTATCAAGGAGGGTGTTGACCTGTACAGGACTCCAGCGGGGTACATCGTAGGAGGCAGGGTACCAGCTCACTTCCCTGTGACCCCAGGAAAGGAGGGCTCCGGTATTACAGCTACTGTGGCTGTACTGGTGATGCGGACTGGGGTGCACGAAGATCTGTCAGAGACGCAAGTTGGCATATCCGACGGTGAGCTGGTCCATAAACTATGGGATCTGGATGTAGTAGGGATTAAGGGTGACCAGCCGCCCCCTGAACACGAAGAGACGTATCGAGATTACTTGAACCATGTGCAATTCAGGGACGGACAGTACTGGGTGCGACTCCCATGGAAACCGGTACGCCCAATGCTGCCCACTAATTTTAAGAAGGCACGGGGTCAGTTGAATTCATTGGTGAACAGCCTGACCAAGAAGGGTCTGGTGGGGAAATATGATGATATTATTAAGGAACAGTTGGCCCTTGGGTTCATTGAGAAAGTGCCCAATGCCAGCCCTGGGGAAAACACCCATTATCTTCCACACATGGCAGTCACCAAGGAGTCTGTAACCATTCCCATCAGAGTGGTCTTCAACTACAGCTCACAGTTGAGTCCCCGAGAGCCATCGTTGAATGACTGCCTGCTCACAGGGCCCTCCCTGATGCAGAAATTAGCAGATGTGTTGTTGAGATTCAGGACAGAACAGTATGCCTATGCGGCAGATATTAGCAAGGCCTTCCTACGTATTGGGTTGCAGCCACAAGACAGGGACTACACAAGGTTCTTGTGGTTGGCTAACAGGGAGGTGTCCGAGCAAGGGTATGATACCTACAGATTCAGGGCGGTGTTGTTTGGCGCCACTAGTTTACCATTCCTATTATAGGCCACCATAGACTACCACCTTGCGAACTGTAACAGCCCGCTTAAAGAATTACTGAAGACCTTATTTTACGTAGACAACATGCAAGGTACCACCTCAGATGAAAGGCTGTTGGTGGGCATTTACCGAGAATCTAATCAGGAGATGCTCTCGGCTAACATGGCATTGAGAGAATGGGTGACAAACAATCCAACGCTGCGAAGCATGGTGGAACATGATTATGCTGGCTACTCAGTACCTGAGGTAACGTCAGTGTTGGGACTGGAGTGGGAAATCGAGGAAGACAAACTTAGGCTAAAGAGGAAATGTGATGGGGAAGGGAAGCTGACCAGGAGGTCCTTGCTGAGTAAAGTGCTGACTGCCTTCGATCCTTTGGGTTTGTTGACACCCATCACCATTCGAGGGAGGATGCTAGTGCAACAGACCTGGGAGCTGAACCTAGGTTGGGACGACCCACTGCCAGAAACAGTCTGCCAGGAGTGGGATCTGGTTAGCAGAGATTTAGCAGAATTGCATGAGTTCACATTCCCCAGGTTCATCGGGTGCACCGGGCGGGACTATGACTTGCATGTCTTCTGTGATGCCTCCTCCAGGACCTATGGGGCAGTAGCGTATTTGGTGGCAGGGGACCAGGTCAGTCTGGCCACCAGTCGTGCGCGAGTGACACCCCCTGAAGGATTGCTCGATCCCAAAGCTAGAGCTCACGGTGATGTTGCTGGGAGCAAGACTGGGGAAGTACGTAGAGGAGGTGTTGAGTAACCTGAGGGTGACACACACCTATGTATGGACAGATTCGGAGGTGGCCTTACAGTGGGTCCAGAACGACAGGTCTAAGCTCCCCTATGTCAGGAATTGGGTAAAGGAGATACGGGAGCTACAATCAACGTTAACAATTCTGTATGTGCCTACAGATCAAAACCCAGCCGACCTGATAAGCCGATGGGTGACACACAAAAAGCTGAGTAAAAGCGAGATTTGGTTCAAAGGCCCAGACTGGTTACCTGCAAAGGATTGCTGGCCAGAGCAGAAATTTGGGGAGACAACCAGCAGCATAGTACACTTTGTGGGGGAACCCGACACTGAATTATTTAACCCCAGATGCTACTCCTCTTGGAGGAAACTTATAGGAGTCACGGAAATGGTATTTCGATTTGTGAGGAAGCTGCATGACAAGGTAAGCCAAGGTCGACAGTTGTCTCTCGTGGGTCCCAGAGAATATTGGATAAGGTAGTACCAAAGGGAGAGGTTTTCAGGAGTGCTGGAAGCACTGGCAACAGGGCAGCAGGTTATGACGTCAGGACGTGTGTCCAACGATGACTCAGTTAGTTTAATATGTTTATTATGCACCCCATACCCATCCTGTGGGCGGTAGTCAAAAGATTACAGAGGTACATAATGGGTCCAGGGACTGGGCCTCAAAGTTTTGATAGCTGAGCAAGTTACAGAGGTAATGAATTCACAATTTACAAAGGTAATGAACTCACAATTTACAAAGGTAATGAACTCCAGGTAGGTCTAGTCACAATCATGACAAGTTACAAAGGTATTTACAGATTACAGAGGTACACAATGGGTCCAGGTTCAACGATGACTCAGGGAACAGTAAATTGGTCCACTCGTTGGGATTGTTCCTAGATCATGCTGGGCTAATAAGATGCAGGGGAAGAATACAAAACTCTGAGCTCAGCTATGGGGCAAAACATCCCATGTTACTGGGAAAAGAGGGATGGGCGTCAGAGCTATTGATACAAGATGCCCATCAGAGGACCTTACATGGGGGGTTTGGAGATACCCTCACCTGCCTACGTCAGAATTACTGGGTACTGAAGGGCCGAGCTGCCGTCAAAAAGGTGCTAAAGAGTTGCACGGTCTGCCGGCGGTACGATGAGAGGACCCTACCGCACCCAGGTCCACCACCGCTGCCTCAGGAGTGGGTACATAGTGACAGGCCCTTTGAGACTGTGGGAATAGACTATACTGGGGCTATCACGTTGAAGAACCCATGAGATGATAGGGTGGGCCCTCAGAAAGTATATGTCTGCCTGTTTACTTGTGCCACTACTCGAGCCGTGCATTTGGAGTTGGCGGAAGATATGTCGACAGAGACTTTCGTGAAGTTGTTCAGGAGGTTTACAGTCAGATTCTCGTGTCCGCGATTGATTATCTCGGACAATGGCACGAGCTTCAGAGCAGCCGATAAAGTTTTCAGGAATCTTAGAGACAACGGAGAAGTACGAGAATATCTGAAGAGAATAGAGTGTGAGTGGAGGTTCATAGTTCCCAGAGCGCCTTGACAAGGGGGATTCTATGAACGCATGGTGGGCACAGTCAAAAGGTGCATTTGGAAGGTCTTGCACGGCAGGAGAGTGAGCTTTGATGAACTGAGGACAGTGTTAGCTGAGATAGAGGCAAGAGTCAATAACAGGCCTATGACCTACATGCAAAATGGGATTGACGAGCAGGAAGCTCTCACCCCCAATCACATGCTGTTTGGAAGGAGGATTGAGCCCTTCCCTGCAATTTTGAATCAGTCTTCCAAGGAGCTGGATTATTATGGGCCAGATGGTCCCCCAATCAATGAAGAACTGCACAGGAGTCACAACAGACTGGTGAACATCCTGGACAAATGGAACCAGGTGTGGTGCAGGGATTACTTGAGAGCCCTGCGGGAACATTTCTATGGTGCAGACCCCGAGGCAAATAAGATGATGCTAAGTGAAGGGGACCTGGTGCTAGTAGAATCCGAGGCACCCAGGGCATACTGGCCGCTTGGCCTGGTGGTGTCGACCCACCCAGACAAGGCTGGGCAGTTGAGAATGGTGAAGGTGAGAATGAATGGTGTCGAGACTATAAGACCCATCAACAGGCTATTGCCTCTCGAGGTCCACATGGTGGGACCGGAACATGAGAAGTTAGACCAGAGGCTGACCGAACTGAGTGGCCAGACGACCCGTCGAATGGCGCACAAGTCCAGGGCCCACTGGGAGGGCCTGCAGGAGGCAGACTTGATCTAGGCTTAGTACCCACCTTCGCCGGTGGGAGGATGTTGGAACTTATTCGGTCCGAGAAGTCCCAACGGGGAAAAACACACCATTCGAGGGCCCTTACACCCACCCAAAAACAAAAACACACTCTCCCGGTTTGGCGTAGGTGGATGGTAGGTACTTCTTAACTGAAAGATTTACCCTTCAGGGAAGAAGTAGGTAGTTTTACTGTTAGTACACTAATATTAGGATTATTGAGGCAACTGTAGATAATAATAATGTAGACCTAAGACCTTAACATAGGTAGTAATAGGCCGATAATGTAGGCAAACACTAGGTTAAGTTAGCTAGGGAGAACTGGCAGCCCAAGTTTGAATGACGAGGCGCGGGTCTCAAAGACGCCAGCTCTCTCTTCTATGACCAGACATCATCTGGACAACACGTGCCATGATCAGCAGGCAGCGCCCCCCACGTGTCTTCACATATGAGACCTGGGGAAATCTGTTGGAGGCACCTCGACGTACTGTAGATGTCCTCCTCCGTCAGGCCCATACAGTAAGGCGAGGCCTCCACCTTCTCGTAGGATTCTGGCCAGTTTCTGGGGAAAGTTGTGAGTGAGTTGAACTGTGGGCCTTTGTGCAGCTGGCAGTGCACGCCCAGCACGTAAGATAAGATAAGATAAGATAAGATTTCGTTCGGATTTTTAACCTCGGGGGGTTAGCCACCCAAGATAACCCAAGAAAGTCAGTGCGTCATCGAGGACTGTCTAACTTATTTCCATTGGGGTCCTTAATCTTGTCCCCCAGGATGCGACCCACACCAGTCGACTAACACCCAGGTACCTATTTGCTGCTAGGTGAACAGGACAACAGGTGTAAGGAAACGTGTCGAAATGTTTCCACCCACCGGGAATCGAACCCGGGCCCTCCATGTGTGAAGCGGGAGCTTTAGCCACCAGGTCACCGGACCACCAGCGTCTCTTGTTGGCCTAGAAGTTAGTGTCCGTGTCTGTATAGTTATACTGGGGATACACACCCCCTTGGATATAGGAATTTCTGAGGTGCAGGCAGGTCACTAATATTGATTGAATATTGCAGGAACTAAGGCTCCCCGTTGCACGTGGTTTCTGAGGGGAAGTCCAAAGGGGCTAAGCTTAGGGAGGTTGAAGATCAGGATATATGCTGCAACTCCAAGTAAGTTAGTCCTTTAAACGTACATGTAGGCGAGGTTTCTTGCAACATCAGTCATTTATGAAAATCTGTCCTATAAGCCATTTGAGGGCAGCGAAGATGGAGATACGGCGATTGACCGAGGAAAACAAGAGGATTCGTAGTAGTCCTCCTGTTTCGAGTCCTCAGGTCAAGAAGCGATCGTGGTCAGTGGCTGGACAGCAGGGGACGACGAAGTTGACGATCAAGAAGACGAATGGAAAGCCAGAAACGATGAAGAAGAAAGAGACTGCTGTGGAAACTCCCGTGGAAACCTCCAACGCATTCTCGGTGCTACCCGACGAATGTGAGTCTACTACTGGGATCGTCACGACGAACGACAACAAGGAAGGTAAGAATATTGTTGTTGTTGGGGATAGCCAGGTTAGATACATGGATAGGGCATTCTGCTTGAAGGACAGGAGTAGGAGACAAAGGGTATGCTTTCCTGGGGCTGGGATGGAGGACATTGTTAGCCGGCTTGACAACATCATGAACGGTAATGGATCAATCCTATTATTTGCCTCAGTGCTGGAGGCAATGATGTAGGCAAGCGTAAGAAGTGAGGATTTAGTTAGAAAGTTCAGGACAGCTATAGACATGATTAGGAAGAAGGGGGGGCGCCCTGTTATATGTGGCATTTTGCCAAGAAGAGGTGTTGGTAATGAATGGTTGTCCAGAGCAATTGGTATTAATTGTTGGCTGGATAAACACTGTAAGGATAATGCAGTACCATTCATTGACAACTGGGACAACTTCTATGGCCGAAATGACATGTATGCCAGGGATGGGGTTCACTTATCCAGGGCAGGTGTGGGTTTTCTTGCTAACTCAGTTGAGGGGGTTGTTAGGACTTTAAACTAGGATTAGTTAGAGGTATGGGTTTAGAAATGATTAATAATGAGTATGGATATGTTGACTTATGCTCTGATATTAAGAATCTTAATAGTAACTGTCATGGAGTAACTCTGGGTAATGATAATTTCAGAAATTGTGTGAAAACAAAGATGAATAGGAAAAATGTGCAGAAGAAAAAACATATGATGGTATTTTATGCTAACAGTCGAAGTGCAAGAAATAAAATTAATGAACTACGTTTGGTAGCATGTGCTGGGAACTTTGATATCATTGCATTAACTGAAACGTGGTATGATTTAAAGAGTCGGGATATGACTGCTGAGTGTAATATTCAGGGATTTAAGTTATTCAATGTGGATAGATGTAATGGGAAGGGGAGAGGAGTTGCATTGTATGTTCGAGAAAATATTAATTGTTGCATAAAAACAGGTATAAAAATAGATGGAGCAGTAACAGAGTCTGTTTGGGTAGAGTTCGTGGAGGGCCAAGAAAAACTAATTCTAGGTGTAATATACCGACCTCCAGGCTTGGATCACGATAGAGGGAGACTTCTTTGGGACGAAATTGTTAGGGCTTCTGGACACAGTAACGTAGTCATAGTAGGGACTTTAACTTTAGCCAAATTGACTGGAATTCTTTGACAGGTAATCTAGAGTCCAGTGACTTCATGGAAACAGTTCAGGACTGTTTTCTGAAACAGAGTGTAACTGAACCTACCAGGGGTAATAATTTGCTAGACCTAGTCTTGTCAAATAAGGAAACACTCGTGAATAATCTGGAGATCACTGAAGAGCTTGGCGCAAGTGATCACAAATCCATCACCTTTAGCATTAATTGGGAATGCAAGAATAATGATAATACAGTAAAAATCCCCGATTTTCGTTCTGCCGATTATAATGGACTTAGGGAACATCTGTCTAATCTTGATTGGGGGTTTTCTAGCTAATGATTTTATTGACGATAATCATACTTATGAATATGAAGGGATCTGCTTTTATGATTGTTTTCTTAATAATGTACACAGTGCCCAGAGTATATACATTCCCCAGAGAGAAATTAGGTCTAATAATAACGATCCCAAATGGGTTAACAGGAGGCTAAAGCATCTATTAGGGGAGAAAAGGGGAATTTATAGGCGCATCAGAAGAGGAGAGGTTAACCTTACTGACCAATATGTTCAGCTTAAAAGAGAAGTAAAAAAGGCGATTAGAAAGGCTAAACGTGACTATGAAATTAGAGTTGCTAATGAATCAAAGACTAATCCAAAGGGGTTCTTTCAAGTGTATAGGACGAAGGTGAAGGAAAAAAGTAGGACCTCTGAAATCTGGGAATGGACAGCTGACGGATAATGAACTGGAAATGTGTTCCTTATTTAATGACTATTTTTTGTCAGTTTTTACACAGGAAGATGTAAATGAGATTCCAGTAATTAACAATTATTTAGTTCCTGATGAATTTAAGTTAACTAATATTACTGTCACGAGGGACATGGTTATTAAACAGATAGACAAACTGAAACAAAATAAGTCCCCGGGACCCGATGAGTTGTTTTCAAAGGGTAACTTAAGGAATGCAAGATGGAGCTTAGTCAGCCATTAACGAGTGTATTCAATGCGTCCATCCTTACCAGTGTTGTGCCAGAGATGTGGAAGATGGCTAATGTGGTTCCTATATTCAAATCAGGGGATAAGTCCACTCCTTCAAATTACCGTCCAATAAGCCTGACATCTATAGTGGGCAAGTTATTAGAATCAATTATAGCTGACATTATCAGAAGTCACCTTGAAGAGCATAACTTGATAAATGAATCTCAGCATGGATTCACGAGAGGTCGTTCCTGCCTGACAAACTTACTGACGTTCTTCAATAGAACATTTGAGGCAGTTGACAGTGATAAGGATATGATATTGTTTATTTGGATTTTAGTAAAGCCTTCGACAGAGTACCTCACAAGAGACTCTTAAGAAAAGTGGCAGCTCATGGTATAGGAGGTAAAGTTCTAGCATGGATTGAGGCATGGCTTACCAATAGAAAGCAGAGAGTTACCATTAATGGAGTGAAATCTGAATGGGATTAGTCACTAGTGGCGTTCCACAAGGATCAGTTTTAGGCCCTCTCTTGTTCATAATTTACATTAATGACCTTGATGAAGGGATTACTAGTGACATGAGTAAGTTTGCTGATGATACAAGATAGGCCTATAATTCACTCTGAGAGATATCAATGAACTCCAGGACGAAATTTTAACAAATTAATGTCTTGGTCTGAGAAATGGCAGATGAAGTTTAATGTGGATAAGTGTAAGGTACTTGCCCTTGGTAATGAAAATAACCCTCGTAGCTATAATCTAGGTGAAGTAGAGCTTGGTCATACAGAATGTGAAAAAGACTTGGGAGTCATGGTAAGCAGAAATCTAAAGCCAAGACAGCAGTGCCTCAGTGTGCGCAACAAGGCCAACAGATTACTTGGATTTATCTCAAGAAGTATAAGTAACAGAAGTCCAAAAGTTATTTTGCAGCTCTATACATCACTAGTGAGGCCCCATTTGGATTATGCTGCTCAGTTTTGGTCCCCTTACTACAGGATGGACATAGACTCATTAGAGAACATACAGAGAAGAATGACTAAAATGATTTACTGTGTAAGGAACCTCCCGTATGAAGATAGACTTAAAGCCTTAAATCTCCACTCTCTGGAGAGGCGTAGAATGAGGGGAGATATCATTGAAGTGTATAAGTGGATGACGGGCATAAACAAGGGAGACATTAATAAAGTACTGAGGGTGTCGAACCAGGTAAGAACCAGGAATAATGGATTTAAGTTGGATAAATTTAGATTTAGAAAGGACATAGGTAAGTACTGGTTTTCTAACAGAGTTGTAGATGCGTGGAACAGTCTTCCCAGTGGGCTGATAGAGGTTAGGACCTTGGGTAGCTTTAAGAAGAGACTGGACAAATATATGAGTGGGAGGGGCTGGGTTTGATTGGTGTCAAGGGGTACGGGAGTTATTTCTTGAGTAGCTTTAGGTAGATGTCGTTTTGATAAGGACCTGCCTCGTATGGGCCAGTAGGCCTTCTGCAGTGTTCCTACATTCTTATGTTCTTATGTTGTGAGGCTGAGGTACCGACCTCAGAGCTCGGTGTCAACAGAGCTTGCCAGGGTAGGCGACTCACTTGGAGGCAGTCCAGACAAATTTTCACATTACCCTTTTAGGGTAATACAATTATTATTAAAAATAATTATGAAACAATATTAATAAAAATTTCAGGTATTATGTTAGGTGAATATATTTTATATGTAATATAGTATGAAATATATTCATGCATTTCAGATTAATATGAATATACTGATGTCATCTATTTTCTTGGTTTGATATTATTGCTCAGGTTAATTAAAAAAAAATAAAATGAAGCTCGAAATCAAAACACTTAGAACGTCATATATGTGAGACCTGCTTGTGTCTGCTTACACTGCTGTGCTTGTTGTAGACAAACACCTGAGACCTGCTTGTGTCTGCTTACACTGCTGTGCTTGTTGTAGACAAACACCTGAGACCTGCTTGTGTCTGCTTACACTGCTGTGCTTGTTGTAGACAAACACCTGAGACCTGCTTGTGTCTGCTTACACTACTGTGCTTATTGTAGACAAACACCTGAGACCTTCTTGTATCTGCTTACACTGCTGTGCTTATTGTAGACAAACACCTGAGACCTGCTTGTGTCTGCTTACACTGCTGTGCTTGTTGTAGACAAACACCTGAGACCTGCTTGTGTCTGCTTACACTGCTGTGCTTGTTGTAGACAAACACCTGAGACCTGCTTGTGTCTGCTTACACTGCTGTGCTTGTTGTAGACAAACACCTGAGACCTGCTTGCCTCTGCTTACAAAGCTGTGCTTATTGTAGACAAACACCTGAGACCTGCTTGCCTCTGCTTATAAAGCTGTGCTTGTTGTAGACAAACACCTGAGACCTGCTTGCCTCTGCTTACAAAGCTGTGCTTATTGTAGACAAACACCTGAGACCTGCTTGTGTCTGCTTATAAAGCTGTGCTTGTTGTAGACAAACACCTGAGACCTGCTTGTCTCTGGCTGGTTGGTTTTCGATAGACTTTAAAACGAAGTTCATGGTCAGTTTTGCAGAGAACATCAAGGAAAGGAAGAGTGTTGTCGACTTCTTCTTCAAGTGTGAACTGGATGGAGGGCTCGACCTGGTTGAGCTTGTCTTGAACATTGAAGCGCCTGACTATAAATACTCGCGTACCTTCCACCCCAGGTAGATGTGTTTGTGACTTGAAAAAGCCCACTGTGTGGGCGAAACGTTGTCAATAAAGGATCACATTAAACTGCATATGTGTTTATGTTTCCATTGTGTCGGTATTTTATACCATTTATTGTCATCGTCCTTGACTATAATTGAGAATTAAAAGCAAAGTTACATAAGTACTTGTCTAATCCAGTTTAAGTACTGAACTCCCTCTATATTTCTGATAAAAAGATGGAGATGTGTTTTGACAGCTGAAGAGCTGAACTGTTAGTACAAAATAGATTTTGAACCAAAAATATTTCCTTAAGAAATTTTAAGTATAAATAGCCTTGAAGATGCATAGAGTAGTAAGTTTGAATATGACAAAATTAGAGACTGTTTTATATAAAGATTGCTTAAGATTTATTTATAAATTTTACATTTAATAGCCAATTTATTTACCTCTATTTTGCTCACATCGACACCATGCCCAGCCCTTCTAGGGTAGGGTAGGTGCCTGAGCCAGAGCTTGTAGCTCACAAGACTGTCATTCACATTAGCCCCCTTGGGGCGGGGATGGTAGACCAAAGAGGCCTAGCTTGTGGCTAGGCCTGGGGACAGTTGGTCCCAAAGTTGAGGAGGTACTTGTGCCTCCTCCCATGGGAGACTTAGGTCTCAGACACTCCCTAAAGAGGGAGCCAAGGCCGGGTCACCACTTGGAAAAGGCCCGGGCCGGAAGAATACCGGCGAATCTTTAAGAATAATAATAATAATATTTTGCTCATGTTTAATAACTTTTCGTATATCAACAGTAGTGTTGGGTATTGGTAAATCAAGGTGTTATACAGATGTTATGAGTGGCGCGGTATACAGACCTGACGCCACCCCTCCCACACACCTTGTCACTACCTTTTCATAACGCAGTTGTCGTAACACAGGTTCTCACTGCAATGTATTCCACTACCACTGTAGGAGCGGAATATTATCTCCTTCACTCAAGACTGATGAAATGCGGTCTCATCCACTACTGTGAAGCTCTCTGAAGTCATGATCATCTATATGTTGCTGTCTCTACATGTACGCTGATGTGCAGCCCAAGTGTATGAAGCATGTTATAGTGACAGACACTGAAGTTCAGAGCATCATGGCTCATGAGACTTACCTTTTTGTGAAATAGTTTTTTGGTTTGAAATTTTGTTAGGTTTCTAAAGTAAAAACCTTATTACTTTTCTTGGTGCGACCTGCGGTCGTGAGGGAGGTGTTTCGAGCATGGCCAGACCCGTTTTATTTTATAATAGGATATGTCCCTTTATTTTATAATATACATGTTAAGGCTAATATTAATGCTAATATTGTATTATATTATGTTTTGTTAGGCTTTAATATTCTTATTTCCATGTAGTGGGAAACAACTAGGTTTAAGCGCCGGTTAGCAGTTCAGGTACTGAGGTCTCCCTCAGTCACGTGACCAACCTGACGTCGGCTTACCACTCAGTGGTTCATCAGTAGGTTCACCACCCTTGCTCTGAGTAGCTTTACAGCACTCGCTGAGAGTAGATCCTTCACTCGCTCTGACTAGCGCTCCCACTTCTAGTCCGGGCTTGCATAACCAAGGGAGCATACCTCACTCAGTTATTCATTGACCTCTCATAAGAGACATGTCAAGTTCTCTCTTGTGGTCTTTTTCCTTTCATACTCGACTCCCTTTCTTAAGCTTGTCACTTTAGAGTTATTTATACTCTAGCGAATCAATCTTTCAGTTGACTGAGCAAGCCTTGTTGCCTTGGGGGTTAATTTGTTGTCTATGCTTTCTAAGTCATGCTGGATGGAATGGGGACTAAGTCCGTCACTTACGAGTTCTGGTATACTCTAAATTGATAGTTCAGATAAGTCTTTATAACCATTATAAGTTACTTTGTGGTTAAGTCTTAATAATCATTATAGGTGCATATTACTGGTGAACTTAGTACAAAGCTCGATCTCAAGAGTTCATTATTCATATTAATGTACTGGTACGTACCAAAAGAAATGTAAGAGTTAAACTCCTTATTTTATGTTAATCCTAACATTATATCATACATTAAGCTAAAACTCTACTAGTAAAAATTCTAAGTTTTAGTTATTTGTTTCGTCATCCTGAATTCTTATTAAAAGTTCTTGTTACAAAACCGTAAACAGGCCATATGTTCAACAAATGCTAACTTAACACTCTACCATACCATTGGAGAAGGTTAAGAAGACGAGTTTTGTAACAGTGGTAATGAACGAACGAACGAACGAACGATAGTACAGGTAAGATCCCAAATGGGATGAGCGGGAAAGACGGGACAGACGAAGAATAGTGCTGGAGAGGAGTGTTCTTAGTTGTAGAAATAGAGCCAGGGTTTAAACCCCAGCAGCGAAGGGACGTGGGACAGATTTTTATTATTATTTTATTTATTATCACAACGGCCGATTCCCACCAAGGCAGGGTGGCCCGAAAAATAAAACTTTCACCATCATTCATTTCCATCACTGTCTGCCAGAAGGGTGCTTTACACTACAGTTTTTAAACTGCAACATTAACACCCCTCCTTCAGAGTGCAGGCACTGTATTTCCCATCTTCCGGGGACTAAAGTCCCCCTCCCGGGTTTCCCTGAACCCCTTCATAAAATGTTACTTGCTCACACTCCAACAGCACGTCAAGTAAAAAAAACCCAATTTTGTCTCCATTCACTCCTATCAAACACGCTCATGCATACCTGCTGGAAGTCCAAGCCCTCGCACACAAAACCTCCTTTACCCCCTCTCTCCAACCTTTCCTAGGCCGACCCCTACCCCGCCTTCCTTCCACTACAAAATGATACACTCTTGAAGTCATTCTGTTTCGCTCCATTCTCTCTACATGTCCGAACCACCTCAAAAACCCTTCCTCACCCCTTTGGACAACAGTTTTGGTAATCCCGCACCTCTCTAACTTCCAAACTACGAATTCTCTGCATTATTTTCACACCACACATTGCCCTCAGACATGACATCTCCACTGCCTCCAGCCTTCTCCTCGCTGCAACATTCACACCCATGCTTCACACCCATAAAGAGCGTTGGTAAAACTATACTCCATACATTCCCCTCTTTGCCTCCAAGGACAAAGTTCTTTGTCTCCACAGACTCCTAAGTGAAACCTCACTCTTTTTCCCTCATCAATTCTATGATTCACCTCATCTTCATAGACCCATCCGCTGACACTTTCCACTCCCAAATATCTGAATACATTCACCTCCTCCAAAACTCTCTCCCTCCAATCTGATATTCAATCTTTCATCACCTAATCTTTTTGTTATCCTCATAACCTTACTTTTTCCCAGTATTCACCTTTAATTTCTTTTTTTGCACCCCCTCCCAAATTCATCCACCAATCTCTGCAACTTTCTTCAGAATCTACCAAGAGCACAGTGTCATCAGCAAAGAGCAGCTGTGACAACTCCCACTTTGTGTGTGTTTCTTCATCTTTTAACTCCACGCTCTTGTCAAGACCCTCGCATTTACTTCTCTTACAACCCCATCTATAAATATATTAAACAACCACGGTGACATAACACATCCTTGTCAAAGGGCCCCTACTTTTTACGGGAAATAATTTCCCTCTTTCCTACATACTCTAACTTGAGCACTCACGACCTCGTAAAAACTCTTCACTGCTTTCAGTAACCTACCTCCTACACCATACACTTGCAACATCTGCCCACTTGCCCCCCTATTCCACCCCGTCATTACGCCTTTTCCAAATCCATAAATGCCCAAAGACCTCTTTAGCCTTATCTAAATACTGTTCAATTATATGTTTCACTGTAAAAAACCTGGTCCACACACCCCTTTCCTTCCTAAAGCCTCCTTGTTCATCTGCTATCCTATTCTCCGTCTTACTCTTAATTCTTTTAATAATAACTCTACCATACACCCTTTTCCAGGTATACTCAGCAGACTTATCCCCTATAATTTTTGCACTCTCTTTTTTTCCCCCTTTGCCTTTATACAAAGGAACTATGCATGCTCTCTGCCAATCCCTAGGTACCTTACCCTCTTCCATACATTTATTAAATAATGCACCAACCACTCCAAAACTATATCCCCACCTGCTTTTTTTTAAAATTTCTATCTTTATCCCATCAATTCCGGCTGCCTTACCCCTTTCATTTTACCTACTGCCTCACGAACTTCCCCACACTCACAACTGGCTCTTCCCTCACTCCTACAAGATGTTTATTCCTCCTTGCCCCATACACAAATCACAGCTTCCCTATCTTCATCAACATTTAACAATTCCCCCAAAATATTCCTCCATCTTCCCAATACCTCTAACTCTCCCCTTTAATAACTCTCCTCTCCTATTTTTAACTGACAAATCCATTTGTCCTCTAGGCCCTTTTTTAAAATTGTTAATCTCACTCCAAAACTTTTTCTTATTTTCAACAAATTTGTTGATAACATCTCACCCACTCTCTCATTTGCTTTCTTTTTACATTTCTTCACCACTCTCTTAACCTCTCTCCTTTTCTCCATATACTCTTCCCTCCTTGCATCACTTCTACTTTGTAAAACTTCTCATTATGCTAACTTTTTCTCCCTTACTACTCTCTTTACATCATTCCACCAATCGCTCCTCTTCCTCCCCCACCCACTTTCCTGTAACCCCAAACTTCTGCTGAACACTCTAACACAGTGGTTCCCAAACTGGGGGAAATTACCCCCTGGGGGTAATTTAACCATTTTTGGGGGGTAATGGAGGGGTGACAGAAAAAAGTTATGAAATTCTGAAAATCAAGAAAACAATGCGGTACCCGGTATGAGGATTATTGTTAACTTTGTCTTAGTATATAAAGTTGTAAAGTAAAACCCATTATAAGTAAGTAATAAAGTTAAACCAAATAACAATAAACATCAAAAACTAATATACAGTATAGAAAAGAAGAAATATATAGCTAAGTGTGTCAAAACCCAAAAGTATTTTGACAGTATGCTTCAGGACAAAAGTCACTCAGTAGCCCAGATCGACCTGTCCAGTACGCGTCACTCACTTCCTGAGGCTGCTCTTTTTTCACACTGTCAGTTTATCTGTGAGCATCAGCCGAGGTTAGACATAAGCTGGTATGTATGTGTACTGCCCTGTGCAGTATATAGTTAGTATTTACCCACTGTTTTCTGTGAATTTTTTAGCTATTATTAATTTTATATATAATGTATGTGTGGTTTTTTACGTTTTCAATGGTTTTGCTAGGATTAGCAGAGTATGCGAGGCTGTATACGTTCACGTTTAGCCATATATATCAATAATAACAACATTTTTTGAAAGGGGTAACATGCTTTATGTGGCATGTTAAATTGGGGTAACAAGCTGAAAAAGTTTGGGAACCACTGCTCTAACACTACATTTTTAAACCTACCCCATACCTCTTCGACCCCATTGCCTATGCTCTCATTAGCCCATCTATCCTCCAATAGCTGTTTATATCTTACCCTAACTGCCTCCTCTTTTTGTTTATAAAACCCTTTACCCCTCTCTTCCCTGATGTTTCTATTCTCCTTGTATCCCATCTACCTTTTACTCTCAGTGTAGCTACAACTAGAAAGTGATCTGATATACTGTGGCCCCTCTATAAACGTACATCCTGAAGTCTACTCAACAGTCTTTTATCTACCAATACATAATCCAACAAACTACTGTCATTTTCGCCCTACATCATATCTTGTATACTTATTTATCCTCTTTTTCTTAAAATATGTTTACCTATAAACTAACCCCCTTTTTATACAAAGTTCAATCAAAGGGCTCCCATTATCATTTACACCTGGCACCCCAAACTTACCTACCACACCCTCTCTAAAGTTTCTCTTATTTTTAGCTTTAAAATTTTCCCCAAACCCCCCCCAATTTACTCCTCATTTTGGCAAAGCTTTTTAAAACCTTTCCCACTTAAAAACCCCCAAATCTTTTCTCTCCCCGGGGGGGGGGGGGGGGCCTTCCTCTCTTCCCCCGGGTTTGCATACACCCTTATTAAAAACCCCCTTTCTGGGAAACCCCCAACCTTTTTAACTTAAATCCACATAATTTTTTAATTTACACTTCATTTTCCTTTTTTTCCCCTTTCCAAAAACTGATCTTTTTAACCCATTATTTGCTCCCCCTTTTCCTTTGCCTAACTCCTCGAAAATCCAATTTAATCCCATTTTTTTTCCCCCCCCAATAAAACTTTTCCTTCCCCCTTTCAGCTTTGTTTTCCTTGGGGGCCCAGGAAAATCCAATTTCTTTTCTTCAAAACATCAGCAATAAAATTTTTTTTTCTTGTCACCGCACTACATCCACCACTTTCCCAAGCACCCCATTTTTTAAAAAGTTTTTTTTTCTCTTTTTTTTTAAATTTTCTACAAAAGAAGGGGTTACAAACCCATTGCCCCCACCCTTTTATCGCCTCATACGACCCCAAATTGGTTTACGGGGGAAAGATTTTTTTCCCCCTTCCCCAGGGGACAATAAAGAAATAAGAAGAACAAGAGCTTTTTTAAAAAAAGGAAAAAAACCTAGATGTATGTATATATATATCATGTGCGTGCTGTGAAGTGGCCCAAAAGTGTAAGAGGAGACAAATATCCCTGTTATCTAGCGGTTTATGAGACAGAAAAAGAAACCAGCAATCCTACCATCATGCAAAACAGTTACAGGTTTCTGTTTCACAGTCATCTGGCAGGACGGTAGTACTTCCCTGGGTGGTTGCTGTCTACCAACCTACTACCTTCTATTGGGACTCCGGTGGGGTAAGCGGGGAGGATGGGACAGGTAAAGATTAGGGCTAGAGAGGAGTGTAAAATTGAGCCATGTCTTAACCCTAAAGCTAAGGCGAAAGTGGGTCAGAGAATGGTACCTCTCAGAGAATCCAAGGTTATTTGTAAATAGGGTTAGGAGCAGGATCATACAAGGAGTAGAAAAGGTTGTGTTGGTTTGTGGGTCTGTGAACGTCTTCGTCAAGGAGAGAGGTCCAGTAGCCGTGTCGTGTCTCAAGTTTGTCTGTCTGTCACTGAGCGTCTTTCAGTACAGATTCAGCGCAGGGATGTCTAATTGGGCATGGAGAGACTCGCTTGTGGCAAAGTTTTCCCATCTGACATCAAGCACCCAGCGCAGCGCCTTGTTCTGGACACACTGCAGTTTAAGTAAGTTCGTTTTAGCTGCAAGAGAGAGGGCTAGAGGAGAGTAAGTTATCAGAGGAAGTATTAGGGATTTGTAGAGGTGTAGTTTGGTGCGTTGGGAGGCATGTTTCACCTCGTAGAGGCCCGCAAGGGCCTTACTAGCTATTGCATGTTTTGAGTGAATGTGTCCGTGTAAGCGAAGAAGGTAGTCAAGATTAACGCCAAGGACATTGACAGATTGTGTGATGGGGATGTAAGTGCGGGTGTCAGCTGTTCTGAGCTCGACAGGTAATGGAGGATCACGTTTCCTGTAGTTAAAATATGTAATGCTGGATTTAGCTGCATTGGTTTTGATCCTCCACCTTTGTTCCCAGATGGCTACCCTGTCGACCTCATTTTGTGTTTTGTGTGTGAGTGTATCTATACTGGCATGAGTGATAAGTTGTGTAATGTCGTCTGCATAGGCTAGTGTGATGGAGTTTTGGTATACAGGTGTTGGAATGTCGTTAGTGTATAAAATGTAGAGGGTAGGGGAGAGGACAGATCCCTGGGGTACTCCAGCATTTAGTGTGAAGTAGTCAGAGTAACAGCCTTGGAATTTGATTCTCATGGTATGGTCGTCTACGAAGTTGCAGAGGAGTTTACGAGTAGTGAGAGGCAGGTTAAAGTTAGTGCAGAGTTTGTACTTGAGCCCTTGGTGCCAGATAGTGTCAAAAGCTTTTTCAACGTCTCTTGCAACCAGGGCTGTCCTGTTTCTTTGTTTTGTGTTTATGTGGATGTAGTTGAGAATGATGTTAATGGCATCCTTTTGGGGGATCTGTGTTTTTCTAAAGCCAAACGGGCCCATCAAAAGTAGAGAACTGTTTTCCCAGGATCTGCAAAGGGCGATGGTTGATGATTTTTCAAAGAGTTTTCCTAAAGTAGGGAAAAAGGCGATAGGGCGATAGTTTTAGGATCAGAGTGGTCTTTTTTGGGTTTAGGAAGGAAGATAGCAGTAGCAGCTTTGAAGAGGGAAGGGAAGTATCCAAGGCAAGGGGGATTGAGGAGGTTTGGTAGCAGTAATGATAGATCGGAAGGGTTTTAGGAAAATAGGGTTTTAGGCCAGAGCACCAGGAGCCTTTAAAGGAAAGGGGTCTGAGGAGATTTTTAAATGTCTGTTTTGGTGAAAGGGTGTGAGTTTTGGGAGGGGGTAAGAAAGTCTAGTGTATGTGGCTATCTGGCTTTGTTTTTGTGTTGTGCGTTTTCCCAGTGTTCTATGTTCTGTGTGTTGAAAACTTTTGGGTGATGGGTGAGGGGAAAGATGTTTCCCAGATGGTTTGAGAAGTTGGTAGCCCTGCAGGTCTGAGTGTGTGGTCATTGGGGGTGAGGTTTTTTGAATTTGTTGGGGGGATTGGGCCCTCTGTTTTTTTGGATAAAGTTCCCAGAAGGTTTATTTTTTTAAATACGCTGTTTGTTGCTTGTTGTTGATTGTCCCAGTGTTTTTGGGGGTCTTGATTAGGTGTGTAAAATGTTGTTTCTAAGTAAAGTGAGATCTAATCGGCTTGATTAAATCTTTTTGGGGTTGTAGAGGAAGCAGTTGTGGTGCAGATAATTAGTTTTTTGTTTTGAGTGACAGTTTGAAGGAATAACGAGTGGTGTGAGTTTTCTTTGGTATTGCGATGCTGGCTGCTTGTTAATGGTGTCCCGGTGAGATCAATTAGATCGATGTCGAGATAGGTTTTGTTTGGGAGCATAGGGGAGGTTAATATTGTCTGTGTTGTTTGAAAACTCCCCTCAGCATTCTTGTAGGAAAGAAAGGGGTTGGGTTTGGGAAAGAGGATGGGTTGGGGAGATGTGTAAGTGATTGGGATGGATCGAGCCTGTAATAGGCCAGGGAGATGTAGGTTGAAATAGAAGGGGGGCTCGGTTTGCCGAATTAGTCTGGTTTCCTTGGCCTGTGTGGCTGTAGAAGGTATTTAAGTCTGGGCCCAGATGAGTTGGTGTTTATGGTTTGTGAATTTGAGTAATTGGGGACCCAAATTGGTTGTTTTTGGGGTTAGAAAGGCAGTGTGTTTGGCATTCATGTCAGCTAGTAGGTTGTTGGGCGTTGGTGAGTTGAAGACTAAGGAAAAAATCGTGTATGTTGAGAAAGGGTTTTTGGGGGAGTTTGGGGGTGAAAAAGATTAAAGGGGCCAAAGGGGGGGTGTTTGACTCAAGACAGTGTTGTGAATAAAGGGGTTGGGGAAATTCGTGTTTTATGTTGGGTTTGACAAGGGTGGGAAAAACCCTGTGGGGATCATAGGGGGACGGTGCGTATAACCAAAAGGGGGGATATGTTGAAAGGGGGTTTGAGGCAGGGACTGTTAGCAAAACAATTTGGGCTCTCTGTTTCAAGGAGCTCGGCCAGTAGGTTCTAATTGTATAGTAAGAACGTAATTGAACTGAATCACTTTTTAAAAATGATTTAATGGTTTCGTCATAGCAAAGTTAATTGTTAGGGGGGGAGTTTGGATTTAAAACCCGGGGGGTAGGAAAGGGGAGGGGGTATGGTGGGGGGAGGGAGGTGCAGGAAGGGGGTTGGGGGGGATGGAGGGGGCTAGCTCTGAGGGTGGAGAGAATATCTTTTCTAGAAGGGCAGGAATTTGCAAACTGCAGTGTGTGACCCACCGCATTTTAGAACATTAAAGGGGGGGGTTGCAAGTGTTCCAGAAGTGGCCAGTTGCTGAAATTTCTGGAACAGATTTGTGTGGAAGTTATATGAGATTTTGTCGTGGCCGAATTTTTTAAACTTTTTCAGACATTGTGTGATGGGGTGAAAGTTTTTGGAGTGAAGGAGTGTTTGGAGGAATGTGGTTGGTCTTGGCAAGGATTCCTCTATTAAAGAGTTAGAGGCATCAGAAGGATTAAAACAGTGGATTTTGAGGATGGTAGAGTTTTCAGGTCTGAAAATATCGTCAACAGGACTTTGTTCTTAGTACTAATGTCTTTGATTAAGTCTTCTTTGTCTGTGTCATAGGCAGTCAGGAGAGAATTATTTCTACGTGTTTTGCGATCACTGTGCATTTGGCGCGGTGCTCAGGAGTCCAAATAATAGTGAAGCCGCATTGAGAATTTTTTGTCTGGTCTCGGTTGAGGTGTACGTTTCAAAAGAATGTCTGTCAAGAAGGTAGAGGAGGAATGGTAAGGGGGAAAAAAGGGGAAGGCTTTGGGAAGGCATCATAAATTAGATGTGGCGGCCAATCTGTGAGAATAATTGGCTAGGCAAGTACGTGTAAAGTAGACACACGTACTTGCCTGGCAATACTTTAAAGTTTTCTTGTGGAGTCCGTCGCTGGAGGAACAGGACACTGAGGAGGTGAGCTGTAGCTTGATGGAGCACTGTATGCCCTGAACGGCGAGGAGAGGCAACACTGGCTGTATGGAGTGCAGACCACACGTACAGGCTGAGGCGTGGAGACTTCAGACAGCAACAGGAGTGCAGAGGGAGGCTTCCTGCCCTTGTGTAGGCAGCCACGATGCGCCAATCCTGCTGGTCTAGACGAAGGTCCAGTAACCACCACTGGATGAAGAGAGGCAACACTGGCTGTGAGCAGTGAGGAGAGCCGACACTAGCTGTTATGGAGTGCAGTTTTCACATACGGGCTGAGGCGTGGAGACTTCAGACAGCGGCGAGGAGAGGCAACACTGGCTGTACGGCGTGTAGACTACACGTACAGTTTGAGGCGTGGAGACTTCGGACAGCAACAGGAGTGCAGAGGGAGGCTTCCTGCCCTTGGGTAGGCAGCCACCGACGCACCAATCCTGATGGTGAAGACGATGGTCCAGTAACCACCACTCTGAGGAAAGTCACTCTAAACACGGGGGTAATTAGAGAGGAGAGATCGTTGGTCGATGAAGGTGTGTGTGTGTTTTTTTTTGAGTGGGTAATGGTAGGGGTGGGTTTATATGGGTGGCCTGAGTGGCTGCCTGCAGTGATGCCAGACGTACGTTATACAATTCTGTCGTGGGATATCACATTCAGTTTAAACCATTTCCATTATGTTAATCACTATCCTTGTGTTGTACCTCTGACAATTTAGGTTCACTAGGTCTTTCTATTATGTCTTGGTATCCTAGTCTGTTCATTATATGTGGTAACTCAAACCTTGTAACCCCAAACCTTGTAGTATGTGTATCACTTGTCACATGTCAACACCAGGGCCAGACTTACCCACACTGCCACACTTCACTATTTTTTTATTATTATTATTATTATTTAATTTCCTTTTATGTAGTGCTGTACACTGGTTTATCTCAAGGATATACACTGTATTCTTTCAAATACACTTTTCACTGCACTACACTGGGATCATTGTTTTATTATTCACACAGCAGTTAGGCCTACGCTAACTTTCCCCTACACTTCCATGGAAAAGTTAATTTCCTGTTTAGTAGAGGTAACAGGAAAAACACGTCACATGGTAGTCATGTGTCTTTCCATCGATTGTATGCTCAATTTATATATGTTGTGATTCCCTGCACCTCAATGCTACCACCACTCGTTTTATCTCTTATGACTATAGTAATTACTCTTCCGTTATTTACACTTCACTGGACCTCTGGCAATAGTTCGCTAGTGCCAGTCGATTGTAAGATATTCCCATATCTACACTATATACTGTACGCTATACTGGAGGATAATTAAGATTACTCTTATCTACAATTTAGTTCACTATGATACTGCACATATATATCCTTGTCACTCACTATATTACTTATAGATAGTTCAATATCTGTTTATTTCCACTTGTGTCCCCCTCAAGGAAGGTTCCTTGATGTTGATGAGGGGCTCTTGATTTAGGGAATTGGATCTGTGCTCCAGTTCCCCGAATTAAGCCTGAATGCCTTCCACATCCCCCCCCCAGGCGCTGTATAACCCTCCGGGTTTAGCGCTTCCCCCTTGATTATAATAATAATAATCCACTTGTGTCGACATCCGGCAATAATTCACTAGTGCTGGTCAGGTCTGTTCCCACAGTAACCGTTCCTCCACGGGCACTCTCCATGTGACACTGTAATCCATATTTTCCTATTTAGTGTTCACTGATATTCCTTTTTTGTTTGTTCAAAGGAGTATATGCACTTTATGGTTGCACACGCTTATTTCCTGCATTCTGTTCCCTCTGCTAGTATCAAGACACCCAATTTTGACAGAGCATAACCGCGTGTGACTGTCCTGCGCGGGAGTTGGTGAAATGTCCTAAACGTGTCCCCACATATCCCCACATCAAATAACATCAGTCATTCCAGGATATCATATTCTGCGTTGTTTTATTCTGGTTTCCTCTGTGGAACAATATCATTACCTTCCAACTCTAGTTTGTTCAGCACAGCGAATTTTCTATTGGTCACCATTTTATTAGCAGTTGGTGTCAAGCTGCTGGGCTTGGTGTCTGTGAAAAATTGCATTCACTTGGATGAATCTCATTACATACATACAAGTAAATGGTAACAAAGATAATTATTATTTATCAAAGTTACATAGACAAGTAGGAGTTTGGGACACCTAGGTCGCAAAAAATGTCCCCCTTCGATACCTACCATTGTCATATCCACAAGTTGCTCTGGACCTATTAATTATAAATGAAATATACATACACCAGGAATTCTGGTAAATATATAAATTTGTGGACTGTATACTAAAATTAAAAAATTATTATATATAAACACATTTACATAACAGAAGGAAAATATCTTAATATCACTCACCAATTTGACTGGAGATTAATGTGTCATGTACAGGACATCCCCCCCTTTTGCCTACATTTATGAAAAATTTACTGGCCAGAATTTAAACATAAATTAGACAGCTTATCTGAGGTTCCTGGAGTTGTCTTGTCCAGTCGCCTGATATCTCAAGTTATGCAGTAATGCACATCCAACAATTTCGCCTCCTATTTGAGAGGTCTCAACCCAATTTTACCTCTAGAGCAAGAAAATTCTTCACATTACTAACAAATGTCTGTTACTCTCAATTCAAAACAAACAACAATCGCGAGTGTCCTTCTGCCCAGGTGCAGAAAATTTCTCATTTTTTATGACATAAATATTATTAAACACAGTGTGGCCATCTATTTGCATATAACTACTGTATTTCTGGAAAATATATACGGTATTTTCCACAGTGTCATTCCTTACTTCTGGTAATGTATTAGTCATTGTATTTTTGGTTTGTGAGGTTTCTATACATCGAGTACTGTTTTTCTGCGGACGAAAGAGGACACAGCCATGGAATGACAATGGTCACCCTCTACTGTATTCGCTAATATAAATCGTCCATCCTTAATTTCCTAGAGGAAGCATCTGCACCGATTATATCCGTGAAGTTATTTATAATTCATATTTATATTCCCACTACAGCCTCCCTGACAGTAGCCACAGTAGCGTTATTCCAACTCCAGCCTCCCTGACAGTAGCGACAGTGGTGTTATTCCCACTCCAGCCTCCCTGACAGTAGCCACAGTGGTGTTATTCATACTCCAGCCTCCCTGACAGTAGCCACAGTGGTGTTATTCCCACTCCAGCCTTCCTGACAGTAGCCACAGTGGTGTTATTCATACTCCAGCCTCCCTGACAGTAGCCACAGCGGTGTTATTCCCACTCCAGCCTCCCTGACAGTAGCCACAGTGGTGTTATTCCCACTCCAGCCTCCCTGAAAGTAGCCACAGTGGTGTTATTCATACTCCAGCCTCCCTGACAGTAGCCACAGTAATGTTATTCATACTCCAGCCTCCATGACAGTAGCCACAGTAGTGTTATTCCCACTCCAGCCACCCTGACAGTAGCCACAGTGGTGTTATTCATACTCCAGCCTCCCTGACAGTAGCCACAGTGGTGTTATTCCCACTCCAGCCTCCCTGACAGTAGCCACAGTGGTGTTATTCCCACTCCAGCCTCCCTGACAGTAGCCACAGTAGTGTTATTCCCACTCCAGCCTCCCTGACAGTAGCCACAGTAGTGTTATTCCCACTCCAGCCTCCTGACAGTAGCCACAGTAGTGTTATTCCCACTCCAGCATCCCTGACAGTAGCGACAGTGGTGTTATTCCCACTCCAGCCTCCCTGACAGTAACCACAGTGGTATTATTCCCACTCCAGCCTCCCTGACAGTAGCCACGGTGGTGTTATTCCCACTCCAGCCTCCCTGACAGTAGCCATGGTGGTGTTATTCCCAATCCAGCCTCCCTGACAGTAGCCACAGTGGTGTTATTGCCTCCCTGACAGTAGCCACGGTGGTGTTATTCCCACTCCAGCCTTCCTGACAGTAGCCACAGTGGTGTTATTCATACTCCAGCCTCCCTGACAGTAGCCACAGTGGTGTTATTCCCACTCCAGCCTCTCTGACAGTAGCCACAGTGGTGTTATTCCCACTCCAGCCTCCCTGACAGTAGCCACGGTGGTGTTATTCCCACTCCAGCCTCCCTGACAGTAGCCACGGTGGTGTTATTCCCACTCCAGCCTCCCTGACAGTAGCCACAGTGGTGTTATTCCCACTCCAGCCTCCCTGACAGTAGCCACAGTGTTATTCCCACTCTAGCCTCCCTGACAGTAGCCACGGTGGTGTTATTCCCACTCCAGCCTCCCTGACAGTAGCCACAGTGTTATTCCCACTCCAGCCTCCCTGACAGTAGCCACAGTGTTATTCCCACTCCAGCCTCCCTGACAGTAGCCACAGTGTTATTCCCACTCCAGCCTCCCTGACAGTAGCCACAGTGTTATTCCCACTCCAGCCTTCCTGACAGTAGCCACAGTGTTATTCCCACTCCAGCCTCCCTGACAGTAGCCACAGTGTTATTCCCACTCCAGCCTCCCTGACAGTAGCCACAGTGTTATTCCCACTCCAGCCTTCCTGACAGTAGCCACAGTGTTATTCCCACTCCAGCCTCCCTGACAGTAGCCACAGTGTTATTCCCACTCCAGCCTCCCTGACAGTAGCCACAGTGTTATTCCCACTCCAGCCTCCCTGACAGGAATCTCAGTGTTATTCCCACTCCAGCCTCCCTGACAGTAGCCACAGTGTTATTCCCACTCCAGCCTCCCTGACAGTAGCCAGTGTTATTCCCACTCCAGCCTCCCTGACAGTAGCCACAGTGTTATTCCCACTCCAGTCTCCCTGACAGTAGCCACAGTGTTATTCCCACTCCAGCCTTTCTGACAGTAGCCACAGTGTTATTCCCACTCCAGTCTCCCTGACAGTAGCCACAGTGTTATTCCCACTCCAGCCTCCCTGACAGTAGCCACAGTGTTATTCCCACTCCAGCCTCCCTGACAGTAGTCGCAGTGTTTTTTCCCACTCCAGCCTCCCTGACAGTAGCCCAGTGTTTTTTCCCACTCCAGCCTCCCCGACAGTAGCCACAGTGTTATTCCCACTCCAGCCTCCCTGACAGTAGCCAAAGTGTTATTCCCACTCCAGCCTCCCTGACAGTAGCCACAGTGTTATTCCCACTCCAGCCTTCCTGACAGTAGCCTCAGTGTTATTCCCACTCCAGCCTCCCTGACAGTAGCCACAGTGTTATTCCCACTCCAGCCTCCCTGAGAGTAGCCACAGTGTTATTCCCACTCCAGCCTCCCTGACAGTAGCCACAGTGATATTCCCACTCCAGCCTCCCTGACAGTAGCCACAGTGTTATTCCCACTCCAGCCTTTCTGACAGTAGCCACAGTGTTATTCCCACTCCAGTCTCCCTGACAGTAGCCACAGTGTTATTCCCACCCAGCCTCCCTGCGAGCCACAGTTTATTCCCCCTCCGCCTTCCTACAGTGCCACAGTGTTATTCCCAGCCGCCTTCCTACAGTAGTCACAGTGTTATTCCCACTCCGTCTCCCCGACATACCACAGTGTTATTCCCACTCAGCCTCCCTACGTAGCCACTGTTATTTCCCCCACCCCCCCTCCTGACAGTAGTCGCAGTTTTTTCCCCTCCCGCCTCCCCCGAAGTAAACCCAAATGTATTCCCCCTCCCCCGCCTCCCTGACTAGCCACAGTGTTTTTCCCCCTCCAGCCTCCCTGACAGTGCCAAAATGTTTTCCCCACTCCACCCCCTGACGTAGCCCCCAGTGTTTTTTCCC
>NW_026505927.1:0-27006 GCF_026875155.1 Cherax quadricarinatus
CTCTATTTTTCCCTGGTTTTTTTTTACAAATGGAAAACATATTAAAGAAATTGAGAGGGTTTTGACGGGTTTTTAAAAAAAGAAAAGTACCTTGAAATTGAGCTCAAAGTAGCAGAAATGTTCTTTTTTACCAAATCTCAAAGGAAAAACAAATTATGCTATGCGTCCAATACACGCAACGGTGATCTAATATTTTTCACAAGTGTGCTGATATTATTTATACCATTTCTACACAAATGCTATCTGCATAACAGTAAATCTTCTTTTTTTTTTTCTGGAATAAAAATTCAAAGGGGAAAAGCAAAAAAATGTAAAGGGGCATGGGGATGTGACAAATGAACAGAGGAAATTTATTTTTAGTCCCGGAAATTCTTTCTTGTTTTCTGGCCCTTATTCGGAAATTGGCATTTTTTGAAATTTGTGTAAAAATGGCAAAATTGCAAAATTTGCCCCACTGTATTGGATAGTTGAAATCAGTAAAGGGGGTTTCTTGTATCATTCGATAAAAAAAATGGATTTCTAGCAAAGTTTTTTGAATTTTGTCACAAGTACACTGGAATTGGCCGAAAAAAGGGCCAAAGTGGGAAAAATTTTCTGAGCTAAACACGTGGAGACCGTAACTTCGCGAGAGCAAAATTCCGAAATTTTTTTCCATCAAATTTCAACTTTGGGTGTAATTTATGATCGGGAAAAGATTCCAAATTTTTTCAAAAGAAAAATTATTTTATTTTTTAATTTGGAAAACCTGAGAACAATTCTGAGAGGGCCTGCCCGACCCTAAAAGGGTTAAAAGGGGACTGGGAAGCAATTCTAAAAAAAAAATTAAGGAACACAAAGAAAAAAATATTATCACAGAACAAGAAAGAGTAAAATTAGGGGGGATATTTTTGAGGTGTATAAATGGAAACAGAATAAAAAAGGGGGATGTAAAAGTGTCTGAAATATCACCTGACAGGACTCGAAAAGAAATGGTTTTAAGTTGGAAAATTCAGATTCAGGAAGGATATGGGAAAAGTAGGGGTTTGGGTAATAGAGTTGTGGATGAGTGGAACAAACTCCCAAGACCGTTAAGGGGCCCAGAACGTTTTTTAGTTTAAAAAAATGGTTTGGTAAATACACGATGTTTGGGGGTGGGGTGATTAGACCTGATAGCTTGTGCTACCAGGTCGTTTGCCGGTTCCCCCCCTTAAAGTCAATGTACCTGACCTGACTAGGTTGAGTATTGGTTTAACCCGGTAGGAGATTTGGGAAACCCCCGCAGGGCCCATAGGCCCTTCTGCTGTTCCTTCGTTCTTATGTCTTAATACTGTACTGAATAAATTGAACACTACTGCAAATAAAAACAAATCAAAAATTCTACAAGCACAAACTACAACAAAAATTTCTGAAAGAAAAGGGTAATGGCACACAATTTTTACATAAAAATTTTTGAAATGATCAATACTGCAATAAAAAAAATTGCATAAAAAGAAAATGCATTTTTTGCAAAACAAAAAAAAAAAAACAAATTATAAAGGAATGAACTGACTGAACATTTTAAAATTTTAAACTGCAGTTTAGGCAAACACTTCTGAACAAGAAAAAGAATGATTTATTTAAAAAAATTTAAAAAACTGCACAAAGAGTGAATTTGTTCAATGAAAATAAAAAATAAAAAGGGGAAAAAAATTACAAAAACAGAGAAAGGTTAACACTCACAGCAATGCAGAACAAAAACACATCAATATATGCAAAATACTATAGAATTGCTTGCAATGAGGTTTGGGGGTGGCAAAAGGGAAAATAATTGTCTTCTTCAAACAAAATAAGGCACTATTGTCGTGGAATAAGAAATATTAGACACGGGTAAATGAAAAAAAAATTTAAACACAAAATTTTTAAACACACAGAAAAAAATGGCAAATGAATGAATAAAAAAAATCAGCAAGGACACAAATGCTGGGAGAGAAAAAAATACTGAGACAACACTGAATTGTGATGAGAATATAAAATAAAAGATACTGAATTTCTTACTGATAAATTTCTAGGGAAGGAACACGTCGTGAACACAAGATAATTGGGAAGGTAAACACAAGTTTATACTTATATAGTGCATACAACAGGGAAAAACTGAAAAGTACTTCACATGTTTATAAAAAATGAACACAACAGACAAAAATAAAGAACGAAAATTTAAACACTGAAGAAAAAAAATTAAATTGCAAACAGAATGTAATGAACACTGAGTGTAATCAAGAGTCACTGATTAACACTAAAAATAACAGAAAAATTGGGTCAATACTCGCAAATGTCCTAAAAAAATTTCACTTTGCGACATTTTGGGGGAAATTTGGGGTGAAGGTGGTGGAGTCCCAGGCTGGTGCGGCACCCACTACCGGGGGGAATTCTTGAAGTTTTTGCACTTAAATCGTGATAGACGCACACAGGGCTTTTACGTTTGGGGCCAGAGACGAAGGGAAAAATCTTGCGTCTTGACCCCTATGTGGTCAGTAAAATAAAGCGCTAGAACCCGTTTTTAAGGGGACAAAAAAAACAGTGGTGGGTGTGGGGGTGAGGGGGCAGCACGGTGGAACACTGTGTCGGCCCCTGGATGGGAAAGTGGTGTAAACCCCTTGGGGCACCCCACTGGCACGAAAAAATTCTAAGCAAGTCTGGCTTAAAAAAAAAACCCAAAATACCACAAAACCACATGGGTGGGAAAGCACTCGAAAACTAGAAAATGGAAGCACAAAGCGATGGTGAAAGGGTGACCCACGGGCTTTCTTGAGAAAATTGGGGTTAAAATCACCTGGGTTAGTTTGGGTGGCTGCTTAACCTTTTACCAGCCTGGCTTGAGAATTTTAAAAGTGAGCACAGCAGGGGTGGAAAAACTGGTTTTAAGCAGGCAAAGGTGGTACTTAAGCAGGTGGGTGGGGAGGGGTTTTTTCCCCCCACAGACTGGGTTGGTGGCTTGACTTAAATTTGCAAACCCGGGGCAACCCCTCAGAAGTAATGCAAATAAGCAAATAAAACACAAAACAAAGACTGCCCGGGAAATGTGCAGAGAACGGGTGGACGCTAGCTTGGGTGCTGGGTGTAGGGGCGGCCTGTGGCGACACAAAATGTCTGTCGTGCTGGTCGAAAAAATCTCCCTACATCTGCATAAATAAAATGTTATGCCCCCTGCTGGCCCTTTGTTTTGGAAGGGGTTGTGGAGAAAGTGTGGTTGGAGTTAAACACACTTTTGGATGATAAACTTATATTGGGAGAGTGTGAAATGGGGAGCCCCAACCCCTGTCCCGTTTTCTTGGTGGTCTACCAGAAATGAGGATGAAACCGGGGGGCAGCGCTTAATCACATCATGTGACTCACACAAGCTAGTCCTGAGCTAGCAAGGGGTCATGTAGTAAAAAAATTGGGTGGTACTATACCTAGAAAAGTATACAAAACATTAGGGGATTTACAACTATGCTGACATAATAATAAGATATTATCTCCTTTATGATATTATCTCCTTTATATTATAATAAGATATTATCTCCTTCACGTTATAATAATAAAATATTATCTCCTTTATAGTATAATAATGATATTATCTCCTTTGCAGTATAATAATAAGATATTATCTCCTTTATATTATAACAGCAAGATTTTATCTCCTTTATATTGTATTTTTTTTTTTATTATCACACCGGCCGATTCCCACCAAGGCAGGGTGGCCCGAAAAAGAAAAACTTTCACCATCATTCACTCCATCACTGTCTTGCCAGAAGGGGCTTTACACTACAGTTTTTAAACTGCAACATTACACCCCTCCTTCAAGGGCAGGCAACTGTACTTCCCATCTCCAGGACTCAAGCCCGGGCCGGGCCGGTTTCCCTGAATCCCTTCATAAATGTTACTTTGCTCACACTCCAACAGAAACGTCAAGTATTAAAAACCATTTGTCTCCATTCACTCCTATAAACACGCTCACGCATCCCTGCTGGAAGTCCAAGCCCCTGGGCACACAAAAACCTCCTTTACCCCCTCCCTCCAACCCTTCCTGGGCCGACCCCTACCCGCCTTCCTTCCACTACAGACTGATACACTCTTGAAGTCATTCTGTTTCGCTCCATTCTCTCTACATGTCCGAACCACCTCAACAACCCTCCTCACGCCCTCTGGACAACAGTTTTGGTAATCCCGCACCTCCTCCTAACTTCCAAACTACGAATTCTCTGCATTATATTCACACCACACATTGCCCTCAGACATGAACATCTCCACTGCCTCCCAGCCTTCTCCTCGCTGCAACATTCATCACCCACGTTTCACACCCATATAAAAAGGTTGGTAAAACTATACTCTCATACATTCCCCTCTTTGCCTCCAAGGACAAAGTTCTTTGTCTCCACAGACTCCTAAGTGCACCACTCACTCTTTTTCCCTCATCAATTCTATGATTCACCTCATCTTCATAGACCCATCTGCCCGACACGGCCACTCCCCAAAAATCGAAACGTTCACCTCCTCCATTCTCTCTTTCCCCCCAATCTGATATTCAATCTTTCATCACCTAATCTTTTTTTTTATCCTCATAACCTTACTCTTTCCTGTATTCACCTTTAATTTTCTTCTTTTGCAAAACCCTAACCAAATTCATTCCAACCAAACTCTGCAACTTCTCTTCAAATCTCCCAAAGAGCACAGTGTCTTTAGCAAAGAGCACTGTGACAACTCCCACTTGTGTGTGATTCTTTTTCTTTTAACTCCACGCCTCTTGCCAAGACCCTCGCATTTACTTCTCTTACAAACCCATCTATAAATATATTAAACAACCACGGTGACATCACACATCCTTGTCTAAAGGGCCCACTTTTACTGGGAAAAAATTTTCCCTCTTTCCTACATACTCTAACTTGAGCCTCACTATCCTCGTAAAAACTCTTCACTGCTTTCAGTAACCTACCTCCTAACAAACCCTACACTTGCAACATCTGCCACATTGCCCCCCCTATCCACCCTGTCATAACGACGCCTTTCCAAATCCATAAATGCCACAAAGAACCTTCTTTACCTTATCTAAATCTGTTCCACTAATGTTTCACTGTAAACAACCTGGGTTCCACACACCCCCTCCCTTTCCTAAAAGCCTTCCTTTGTTCATCTGCTAATCCATTCTCCGTCTTACTCCTTAATTCTTTCAATTATAACCTACCTACGCTTTAACCAGGTACACTCAACAGACTTACCCCCTAAAATTTTTGCACTCTCTTTATCCCCTTTGCTTTATACAAAGGACTATGCATGCTCTCTGCAAACCCTAAGGGTACCATACCTTCTTCCATACATTTATTAAATAATTGCCACCAACCAACCAAAAACTATATCCCCACCTGCTTTTAAATTAAAACATTTCTATCTTTATCCCATCAATCGCTGCCTTACCCCCTTTCATTTTACCTACTGCCTCACGAACTTCCCCACACCCTCACAACTGGCTCTTCCTCACTCCTACAAGATGTTATTCCTCCTTTGCCCTAACACGAATCCACAGCTTCCCCTGAACTTCATCACATTTAACAATTCCACAAAATATTCCTTCCATCTTCCCAATACCTCTAACCTCTCCATTTAATATCTCTCCTCTCCTATTTTTAAACTGACAAATCCTTTTGTTCTCTAGGCTTTCTTAACTTGTAATCTCACTCCAAAAACTTTTTTCTTTATTTTTGCAACAAAATTTGTTGATAACATCTCACCCACTCTCTCATTATGCTCTCTTTTTACATTGCTTCACCACTCTCTAACTTCTCATCTTTTTCTCCACTAACTCTTCCACTCCTTGCCATCACTTCTACTTTGTAAAAACTTCTCATATGCTAACTTTTTCTCCCTACTACTCTCTTTACATCATCATTCCACCAATCGCTCCTCTTCCCTCCTGCTCCACTTTCCTGTAACCACAAACTTCTCTGAACAACTCTAACACTACACATTTTTTTAAACCTACCCCAACCTCTTCGACACCCCATTGCCTATGCTCTCATTAGCCATCTATCCTCCAATAGCTGTTTTATATCTACCCTAACTGCCTCCTCTTTTAGTTTATAAAACCTTCACTCTCTCTTTCCCTGATGCTTCTATTTCCTCCTTGTATCCCTTCTACCTTTTAGCCTCTCAGTGTAGCCTACAACTAGAAAGTGATCATGATATATCTGTGGCCCCTCTATAAACATGTACAATCCTGCATTCTAACTAAACATCTTTATCTACCAATACATAATCCAACAAACTACTGTCATTTACGCCCTACATCATATCGTGTATACTTATTTATCCCCTTTTTCCTTAAAATATGTATTACCTATTACTAAACCCCTTTCTATAGCAAATTTCAATCAAAGGCTCCATTATCCTTTACACCTGGCATCCCCAATCTTACCTACCACACCCTCTCTAAAATGTTTCCTCCTACTTTTAGCATTCAAGTCCCCTACCACCAATTACTCTCTCACTTGGTTCAAAAGCTCCTATATACATTCACTTAACATCTCCCAAAATCTCTCTCATCTCCTCTGCATTCCTCTCTTCTCCCCGGTGCATACACGCTTATTAATGACCCACTTCCGCATCCAACTTTACTTTAATCCCCATCATTCTGAATTTACACATTTCATATTCTCTTTTCTTCCTTCATAACTGATCATTTAACATTACTGCTACCCCTTCCTTTGCTCAACCTCTCTCAGATACTCCAGATTTAATACCATTTATTTCCCCCCACTGAAACTCTCCTACCCCCTTCAGCTTTGTTTTCGCTTAGGGCCAGGACATCCCAACTTCTTTTCATTCATAACAATCAGCAATCATCTGTTTTTCTTGTCATCCCGCACTAACATCCAGGGCGCACATTTTAAGCAACCCAGTTTTATAAAGTTTCTTCTTCTTCTTTTTTAGTAATTGTAATACAGGAGAAGGGGTTTACTAGCCCATTGCCCCTGGGGTTTGGGCATTTTGGAGATCTGTCTCGTTTCATACACAACGCATGGCTTACCTGGAGGAAAGATTCTTTTACCCACTTCCCCATGGACAATAGAAGAAATAAAAAAGAACAAAGCTTTAAAAAAAGGAGAAAAACCTAGATGTATGTATGTATAAATATGCATGTGCGTGTCTGTGAAGTGTGACCAAAGTGTAAGTAGGAGTAGCAAGATATCCCTGTTATCTTAGCGTGTTTATGAGACAGAAAAAGAAGCCAGCAATCCTACCATCATGCAAAACGTTACAGGTTTTTGTTTCACAGACATCTGGCAGGACGTATACTCTTCCTGGATGTTGCTGTCCTACCAACCTACTACCTACCTTTTAGATTGTAATAATAAGATATTATTTACTTTATATTATAATAAGATATTATCTCACTTATAGTATAATAAGATATTATCTCCTTTATATTATAAGATATTATCTCCTTAATAGTATATTAATAAGATATTATCTCATGCCCAGCTCTTCTAGGGTAGGACGGTCAAGGCGGTGACATCGGAGAATTCATAAGGATTATCGACTGGACGAAGATTGGAAAACAGTGTGTGTTGTGTTCGCAAATCTGTGTTAGTTTAAACGCACAGATTAGCGTCTATTCCTGGTGATCCCCTTGGACTGTGTTCAGTGCATCAGGGCAGGAGCCACGAGAGGTGGCTACGGCCCCGACTGGGCTCTGAGCCTCACAGCTCTGCACCCAGTGTTGGCGGCTGTGAGGTCACAGGCAGCAGCTCTGCTGCTGGCTCTGTCCCCCACACCTTCAGTCACCGCTGACCAGATTCCAGGAGAGCGGCCTAAACGTTTCTTGGAATGCGGGGACGAGTTGGAGTACGACGGTGGGGCAGGTGGGGAGCCCCCACCCAAGAAGCCAAGGATGCAGTGGAGACTACTGTGCCTACCAATCTGCCACAAGGTCTGTCGGCAGCCCCTACCCAAGAAACTTGCACCCCAGATGGCCATAGGGGTCCTGTGGAAGGACAGCCAGGAGATGTAGCTGCTCCTCAAGTGGGCAAGGATGGAGTCCATCCCAGGTCCATACACCATTGCGTTGGCCTCCACAGTGGACGGGACTGGTCGACTCACGTGGAAGGAGGAGTTCCGCTCAGCTCGGGCACATTAAGCCAACCCAACCAGGGCCTTCAACAAATTCAAGGTTCCCCAACTACGGGTTGTGTAAGTATCGGGGAAGGTCTCCCCCCACCTCCGTTCCGCTGGCGAGTTCACATCTCAGGAACAGGTTCTTGGTCATTCCTCGGGACGAAGACTCTTACGAGATAGAAGGGGCTGGTTGTGACCCATCCCAGCAATGGGGAACTGCTTGCTTCGGAGAAGTGTACAAGGGGTGCTTTTATACACTCCCTGTGGCCCCTCCCACTGGACCCCCCATTTTGAAGTGCCCAATAATTGTCAAGGCGGAGCGACTCTCACTGCAACGGTGACAAGGTGCCACCCCCAGGTGCTGATCCACACCACAAAGGTCCACTTCCCACGCACCTGGACCTTGGGGTCTGGGAAGAATTCAAGACCCGACCATACCTGTCAGGCCAGTACAATGCTTCAATGCCGGGGTTAAATATCAAATTGCAGCCACCTGCCAGCAGAGAAGAAGGTGGTGTGTGCAGTCATAGGCACACACTCGAAGGACTGCATTCAAATCCTCCAAACATCCACCTGGCGAAGCCCTTCTCGCCAGCGCCCAAGTGTGCCACTGCTCAAAGAGGCACCATGCTGGAACGGAGCTGTCCTGTGATGGTGCCAGCACTGGCAGCAAGTTTCGTGTCATCGGAACGACCCGACAGCCCCCGACGCCACCCAGCCTTGGAAACTGCCCAGCAACCGCAGCATGGGCTCCAATCACCGTTCCCCGGATACAGCAGGAGGGCAATACCAGCGAGTTCCCAGCACTGGGCTCCCAGCGGGGGCATCAGAGGGCAGACACTGTTTGCAGCAGCGCGGTCCACTGCGGCGTCAGATGGCAAGGAGGCCAAACGGCAAGAATCATTGGGAAAAACAGTCCACAGGCCAGGCACACGCCCACAGGTCCAGCTGGGCTATCAACATTCCTTGCCATAAACGGCCTGCAGGCCTCTTCCCAAGGACAGGCCCCCTCCTGTGAGCGGACAGCGACAGGCAGAGGTTCCCCCGCCAGGGGACTTGGAAGCCCATGCCACTCATGCCGGGCCCAGGGTGCACCCAGCTTATGCTGCGCATGTACGACAGCCACCCAACATTCCCATGACCCAGCCCCCCGCCCCACACGACTGGAGCTAGGGCGGGGCGGAGGGGGGGGGCGCCGCCGAGTGGAACCTGCAGAGGTAATGGGTCGAATCCTGTTCGGCACTCGCACACACACACACACACACCATCCCGTAGGGGGGTTGGGGGCGAACCTCAGCATCCTTACCCCTTCTGTCGCCTGCTGCCCGTCGGCTGAGGATCAGGGGCCCTGTAACAATCGTCAGCTCCTGTCATGTCGATGCGGGCAGTGGTACACACAAAGACACACATATAGAACACAGGAAAGACTCCATGTAGAGCTTCTTGGCCCTTCAGCCAGGTGTCCCGCTACGTGATGGACAGGAGGCCGTGCCCCGGATCGCCAACAACGGAGACGAGGTCCCAGGCAGAGATGGAATCATGAGCACACCTCTGCGGCCCGTGAAGATCCTCCATGGAAACATTTGGTGGCTGCAGCGTAAAATTCACTTAGTGATTGAAGCTCAGTTCCGCGGTGCTGACACGGTGAGACATAGAGAATGAGCGCTACCTCACCTAACACCTGCACACTTTCAGAGACACTCACCCGATTTGTCCACGTCCAAATGCGCCACGTAATTCCGGGATTTCTCTGGCTACCTTCAACGCCTGGAAGGACGGCAGGGCACGGCGATCTATGTCAGGACTATGTCAGGACCCACTACCATCATTCCAATCTCCACTGACCCCATCGACTGTGGGGAGGGCGTAGAGTTTCAGGCTGTCACCCTACACCTGGCGGATGACCTCTCGTGGTTTCACAATATTTACAGAAGCTCTCGGTACACCCTTGACATCTCAGAGGTGGCAGCACTCGCCCCACGGAGGGTCTTTGGCTGTGGCTGGGGATGTCAATGCCCACCACCCAATACTTTCCTTTCTGTCTCTCCTTACCAACGCAGCTGGGAGCACCTTTGCCTGCGCTGTGCTGGAGGAGGTCCCTGAGATCGCCCTCCTCAAATGGAGCCAACCCCTTTCACTATGGTGCCGCTTGGTAGGTCACCACTCATCTCTAGATGCGTTGCTCTCGAGGCGCGAGATGGGAGGTCCACCCCCGTCTCACCAGTGATCATTTGCATGGTCACTTACGCTGATGGTCCAGCGGTGCCCCGCTCCCCACACCTAACCCCCAGATGGAATCTAAAAAGGCCGACTGGCAGTGCTTCCGGAGTCATTGAGCGTTTGGTGGTGGGTCTCCCCCTTCCAAAGACACAGATGGAAGGCGGCTCAAACTTGCAGGTGGAGCCTTTCACAGTGCCAGCTGAGGCAGCAAATACCTAAGATTAAAGGCGGGAGGGGGGTGGGGGTCATATAAACGTGAACTGGTGGTTTTACAATGAGGACTTCAAGGAACAGAACCACCGCATCAATGTGTAACGCAAAGATGCACAGGCGTAATCCAACAGTTGAGTCCCATGCGTCCTCTCAGGGAGTGGTGCGCATGCACGCCATGTCTCACACAGGGTCCGGCAGGCTAAATGGTTCACGAGGTGTGCCGAATCCTTCAGCTACCTCCACCACCTTTCTGAGATTTGGACCAAGTACGAATTGGCCACTGGGCAGCGTCGCAGTGGTGGCTCCGGTTGCAAAACCCAGACCCCGAATGGAGACAGAGCCGTCTGTGGACCTATTCACCTCCAGAGCGGCCATGGCTCAACTGCCCTAAGATCTCCAGGAACCTCCAAGCCAACCCTCACTTCCTAGAAGGTGTATGGTGATCCAAGCAGCATGCCAGCTGGGGATGTCACGGATGGAAGACTTCACCGACCAGGCTCTCCAGGCAGCCTTCACATCTCATCGAGACACTGCTCCCGGGCATGATGGTATCACCTATGGCATTGACACTTCGGTCTGGCATTCTGGACATTCAGTCAGGCTGTCCTGGGGTCATCAACCAGACTGGCGAGCTGGCAAACTCCCTGTCGTATGGAATGAGGCTGGACTCAACCGTGATTTCTAACCTGGGGATCCTGCAGTGTGAGACCCATCTCCCTCACCAGTTTGCATTTCGAAGGTGTCTGAAAGGAGGTGTTAGGAGCGCCTAGGTTGGAAGATTGGCTCCTCCCAATAAACAACCGTCTATGGCTTCACCAGAGAGTGGGCACTTTCCGAAAGCCTTACCACTCTACTGACGCGGCATTGGGTCAACGCCCAAGCCCACATTGTTGTCTTTCTTGAGAGGGGGGGGGGGGGGGGGGGGGGGGGGGGGGGGGGGGGGGGGGGGGGGGGGGGGGCCCACCTCGAGGAAAGCTTTTGAGCTAGCCAGTGCACCTGTCCTCCTCTCACTCTTGGCCCGCAGGGGGATTAAAGGCAGCTGCTTTCATGCTCTTTCGTTCCTATCTCCAGACAGGCGGCCCGGTAACGCTTCCAGGCATGCCTCTTTCCTCTCAAGACCCTGGACAATGGCACTCCACATGGCCGGGGTGCTTAGTCCGCACCCCTGGTTGGCAGATGTACTGAGTTGCATCAGCTGGTTTGCCTGCCCTTTTTGCTCGGCATGATGGGGGGACCGGGCGGGGTACGCTGGGGGGCGGGGGGGGGGGGGGGGGGCTCGGGGAGGGGGGGGGAGCTAGTGGCCCGGAGGAGAGACGTGGGCTGGGTTAAGTCTTGACTGTTGACATGTTGCCGTTTGAGGGGCTCACTGATTTATCTAGTCTTCCGGGGCGTTATTTTTCTGACACTTGCCCATTGTGGGGAATATAGTGACGGCTGCGAGTAGGGCGGTGGACTATGACTGTTGGGGGGGTTATAGCGGGGCATCCGTCCGGTCCACGTAGAGCGTGAGCTTTCAAAGATATGGCGAGCAGCAAGACGCAGTCACATAGACACAGCACTTAGCACAGGAGTGTGCCGTGTTTCTGGGGTGGGGCGCGTACGGGGGGCTCCAGATAGACGACCGAGGTGTCTCAGGTGGTAGCTGCGAGGTGGTGTGGGCTTGTCTTGGTTGGCTTCGATTGCGTGCATCTGTGGAGTCGTGAGGGGTGGAATCATCGCACACGACATGTCTAGGGATAAAGAAGATGAGGTCTATGGGGGGTGCTACGATATATGGGGGCTTCTTCAGCACCTTCCAGAAACATGTGAACCACATTAAAGAGAGGGCTCTGCAGAGGGTCTGGGCATTGAGTCCATGGCCACCAGGGTTGGGGCCAGCCTCGAGTCATGAGGTTGTTCTACATCCAGGAGCAATACATTCCTCGTTGACTATGGGCACTTGCTCTGTTTCACGCCAGACCCAACCCCCCAAAAAAAAACAACATCAAATCCCTCTGTTCATCCAAACACAGCTGTACGGGCCATGCGTGGGCTCACTAGGTGGGCCAATGCATGTGGCTTCTGACCTTGGGTGCACTACAGCTCTTAAGACAGGATCCAACTGGTAGCTGCCAGGAGGATTGCAAAGTATCTCCGACTCCAGGGCTGACAAACTGATGAGTGGATTTTACCGGGTCCGCCAGGGACAGTCATTCCACTGCATCCCGGCCGCCGATGGATGTGGTCGTAGCAGATGCCACACAGCTCATGCCCATGACATTGCTCCAGGCCGGGTGGGCTGCGACAGACTGGCAGCAAACTACACGGTGCCGTACCCCCTTGGGCACCAGAGCTTTGTTTGCGGTGAGCTGGACAACCCCTAAAAAAACAGACACAAGAGGCATTGCACCCGGACAATTCTGCACCACCTTGCCACGCTAGCATTTTGGGTGCGGAAGGCCCAGTGTGTGCCATATTACACTGATGCTCCAGAGACCCAGTGGCAGGACCGCCACAGCTGCTGGGATTTCTACCACAGCAATCTGACAGCAGGTTGCGCCTCCCAGACCATTGCACCATCCTCCAGGCCGACTCTTTGCCATCCAACAAGCTCCTGGCGGCATGCTCTTGCAGACCAATCAGCATCCCCCCATCATCCACGTATTGATTCCAAGCAGCAACCAAGTCGCTTATGCACAGAGAGCCAAATGGACAACATACACTTAATCACATCCACCGGGGTGACCTGCAGACTCTCATGGCCCAGGGAATCGCAGGGCTACCATAACTGTGATCCCAGCCATGTGGTATCCCTGCAAAGATGCTGCCGATGAGGCTGCTAGAACTGCAACCCCTCGAGGCACAGCCCATGCTGCGATCTCCATCAGCCTCAGCCAGATTGTGCTGTGCTGCTGGTGCGGCGAAGCGCCCATTCCCTGACCCTGGGGAGTCACGAGCCTCTGTTGGTTATGGTCATGGGCGAACCCACAGGGTGCCCCCCTCCAAGTCCTTCGGACACATCCAGGAACTGAGGGTGCATATCCACGCCCTACGCTTAGGGAACCACCCCGCGCGATTTTTGAACGGGCACGAGAGGAGCTCTGTGCCCATTGTGACCGAAATGGCCACACCCTATGGTGCACTACCTTTTAGACTGCCCGGCTACGATGCCCCTTCGCCGTAACACTTCCCAATGACCCCAGTAGGGCAGACCCAGAGAATGAGGCAGCACATCTTGTGTACTTAGCTTGTCAGGGACTTGGAAACCTTACTTCCAGTCCTTGCATGTCATCCGCCCCCCCGCTGAAGTTGCTGCGAGGGCCTGCTTTGGGCCTCCATTGCACTGCACACCAGCCACTGTTAGTGCACACTAACGTTTGGTACGTCATCTGGCCATAGGGCCGGTGAGGTACCCCCCCCTTCCTGCTGAAGACCTGCCACACAGGTGCAAGTAAAGATAAATGTCACTTCCCTACCTGGGGAGCCAATGCCGGGTCACCAAAATGGAAGAGACCCGGGCCGGGATTACCGGCGAATCAAATAGAATAGAATAGAATAGATATTATCTCCTTTATATTATAATAATAAGATATTATCTCCTTTATAGTATAATAATGATATTATCTCCTTTATATTATAATAATAAAATATTATCTCCTTTATATTACAAGATATTATCTCCTTCATAGTATAATAATAAGATATTATCTCCTTTTTATTATAATAATAAGATATTATCTCCTTTAATATAATAATGAATTAAAACAGCCAAATGGAAATAAGTGACTGAGTATTTTTGGGATATAATAATAATATCTTTGTTTACTACAAGTACATGTACACTGTATACAAGTACATGTACAAGGTATACAAGTACATGTACATTGTATACAAGTACATGTACAAGGTATACAAGTACATGTACATTGTATACAAGTACATGTACAAGGTATACAAGTACATGTACAAGGTATACAAGTACATGTACATTGTATACAAGTACATGTAGAAGGTATACAAGAACATGTACAAGGTATACAAGTACATGTACAAGGTATACAAGAACATGTACAAGGTATACAAGTGCATGTACAAGGTATACAAGTACATGTACAAGGTATACAAGCACAAGTACAAGGTATACAAGAACATGTACAAGGTATACAAGAACATGTACAAGGTATACAAGTACATGTACAAGGTATACAAGTACATGTACAAGGTATACAAATACATGTACAAGGTATACAAGTACATGTACAAGGTATACAAGTACATGTACAAGGTATACAAGTACATGTACATGGTATATAAGTACATGTACAAGGTATATAAGAACATGTACAAGGTATACAAGAACATGTACAAGGTATACAAGAACATGTACAAGGTATACAAGAACATGTACAAGGTATACAAGTACATGTACATGGTATACAGACCATAGCTGACATCAATGACATACTACTATATAGAAAGTCCCTTGTTATACAGAGCATTTCAGGCAAATTATGTCAGTGTCCCAGGATGTCACCCACACCAGTCCACTAACACCCAGGATGTCACCCACACCAGTCCACTAACACCCAGGATGTGACCCACACCAGTCCACTAACACCCAGGATGTGACCCAAACCAGTCCACTAACACCCAGGATGCCACCCACACCAGTCCATTAACACTCAGGATGCCACCCACACCAGTCCACTAACACCCAGTATGTGACCCACACCAGTCCACTAACACCCAGGATGTGACCCACACCAGTCCACTAACACCCAGGATGCCACCCACACCAGTCCACTAACACCCAGGATGTGACCCACACCAGTCCACTAACACCCAGGATGTGACCCACACCAGTACACTAACACCCAGGATGTGACCCACACCAGTCCACTAACACCCAGGATGTGACCCACACCAGTCCACTAACACTCAGGATGTGACCCACACCAGTCCACTAACACCCAGGATGTGACCCACACCAGTCCACTAACACCCAGGATGTGACCCACACCAGTCCACTAACACCCAGGATGCCACCCACACCAGTCCACTAACACCCAGGATGTGACCCACACCAGTCCACCAACACCCAGGTGCGCCTTTTACTGATGGAGAACATAGACAACAGGTGGAAAGAAACACGACCAATGTTTCTACCCTGGCTGGGAATCGAACCCTGACCCTCGCTGTGTGAAGGGAGAGTTTACCTGGAGTTTACCTGGAGAGAGTTCTGGGGGTCAATGCCCCCGCGGCCCGGTCTGTGACGAGGCCTCCTGGTGGATCAGAGCCTGATCAACCAGGCTGTTACTGCTGGCAGCACGCAAACCAACGTACGAGCCACAGCCCGGCTGCTGAGGTACCGACTTTAGGTGCTTGTCCGGTGCCAGCTTGAAGACTACAAGGGGTCTATTGGTAATCCCCCTTATGTATGTTAGGTAAGACACATATGCAACAGTTAGGTATCTTTATTTCAAAACGTTTCGCCTACACAGTAGGCTTCTTCAGTCGGGGCGATTTTATTATTATTTTTTAATCAAAAGGGGGAAGGCTAAACCCGGGGATTATACGACCTGGGGGGGGGATGGGAAGGCTTCAGGCTTAATTCAGGGAATGGAGCACAGATCCAATTCCCTAAATCAAGAGCCCCTCACCAACATCAAGGAACCTTCCTTGAGGGGAGTCGAGTAAAGAAAAGTTGATAGAAGCAGAAGATACTTGATATACGTTGATATGTGCCCTTCCCTAAAACCTGTCATATTTTTATACCTTTTTAAATGTTCCCCCCCCTTACTTTATGCTGAGAGGCAGTTAAACAGTCTCGGGCCCTGACACTTATTGTATGGTCCTTAACGTGCTAGTGACACCCCTGCTTTTCATTGTGGGGATGGTGCATCGTCTGCCAAGTCTTTTGCTTTCGTAGTGAGTGATTTTCGTGTGCAAGTTCGGTACTAGTCCCTCTAGGATTTTCCAGGTGTATATAATCATGTATCTCTCCCTCCTGCGTTCCAGGGAATACAGGTTTAGAAACCTCAAGCGCTCCAGTAATTTAGGTGTTTTATCTCCGTTATGCACGCCGTGAAAGTTCTCTGTACATTTTCTAGGTCGGCAATTTCACCTGCCTTGAAAGGTGCTGTTAGAGTGCAGCAATATTCCAGCCTAGATAGAACAAGTGACCTGAAGAGTGTCATCATGGGCTTGGCCTCCCTAGTTTTGAAGGTTCTCATTATCCATCCTGTCATTTTTCTAGCAGATGCGATTGATACAATGTTATGGTCCTTGAAGGTGAGATCCTCCGACATAATCACTCCCAGGTCTTTGACGTTGGTGTTTCGCTCTATTTTGTGGCCAGAATTTGTTTTGTACTCTGATGAAGATTTAATTTCCTCATGTTACCATATCTGAGTAATTGAAATTTCTCAATCGTTGAACTTCATATTGTTTTCTGCAGCCCACTGAAAGATTTGGTTGATGTCCGCCTGGAGCCTTGCAGTGTCTGCAATGGAAGACACTGTCATGCAGATTCGGGTGTCATCTGCAAAGGAAGACACGGTGCTGTGGCTGACATCCTTGTCTATGTCGGATATGAGGATGAGGAACAAGATGGGAACTAGTACTGTGCCTTGTGGAACAGAGCTTTTCACCGTAGCTGCCTCGGACTTTACTCTGTTGACGACTACTCTCTGTGTTCTGTTAGTGAGGAAATTATAGATCCATCGACCGACCTTTCCTGTTATTCCTTTAGCGCGCATTTTGTGCGCTATTACGCCATGGTCACACTTGTCGAAGGCTTTTGCAAAGTCTGTATATATTACATCTGCTATTCTTTTTGTCTTCTAGTGCATTTAGGACCTTGTCGTAGTGATCCAGTAGTTGAGACAGACAGGAGCGACCTGTTCTAAACCCATGTTGCCCTGGGTTGTGTAACTGATGGGTTTCTAGATGGGTGGTGATCTTGCTTCTTAGGACCCTTTCAAAGATTTTTATGATATGGATGTTAGTGCTATTGGTTGTAGTTCTTTGCTGTTGCTTTACTGCCCCCTTTGTGGAGTGGGGCTATGTCTGTTGCTTTTAGTAACTGAGGGACGACCCCCGTGTCCATGCTCCCTCTCCATAGGATGGAAAAGGCTCGTGATAGGGGCTTCTTGCAGTTCTTGATGAACACAGAGTTCATGAGTCTGGCCCTGCGGCAGAGTGCATGGGCATGTCATTTTTCGCCTGTTCGAAGTCATTTGGCGTCAGGATAACATCAGATAGGCTTGTGTTAATCAAATTTTGTGGCTCTCTCATAAAAAATTCATTTTGGATCTTCGACTCTCAGTCTGGTTGCGGCTTGCTAAAAACTGAGTCATATTGGGACTTGAGTAGCTCACTCATTTCCTTGCTGTCATCTGTGTAGGGCCCATCTTGTTTAAGTAGGGCCCCAAAACTGGGCGTTGTTCCGATTTTGATTTGGAAGGGGAAGAAATACTTTGGGTTTCTTTCGATTTCATTTTTAGCTTTTGTTCTTCCGCGATTCCCGATCCAAAGGTTCTTTTGCTTTTGTTCGATGCTTGTTTTCTTGACCAGGTTCCCTGCGTATTTCAGTATATTTACCCTTTTGCCCCTTGTATTTTTTTTCCGTCGCCTGTAAAGGGAGCGCCTGTCTTTTCTATTTTTCATCTCTCCCCCCTTTTTTTAGAGGGAAAAAGCCCTTTTGCATACATCGGGTGCCACCGAGTTTTTTTTTCTGTTCAGGCATAAGTTTGGGTCGTGTTGCTTATATATCTTCCCAGTTTTAAACGGTTAGGACTTGGTTTATTGGTCCCACTTTTTGTTTTTTTATTTAAGTTGAAATTTTGGGGAAAGCTCCCTCGTGCTATTCATTTTGTCGGGCGGGGGTCCCCGCTAATGTCTGAACCTCAATTATGTTGTAAACTGAGTATATTTTTTTTGATATGGTGACATTTCTTATCAGATCATCATTGTTAGTGAATATGAGGTCTAGTGTATTCTCCAGTCTAGTAGGCTCTATTATTTGCTGGTTTAAATTGAATTTTGTGCAGAGATTTAAAAGCTCGTGTGAGTGTGAGTTTTCATCAGAGCTGCCTCCTGGTGTTATTACTGCAACAATATTATTTGCTATATTCCTTCATTTTAGGTTGCCTTAAGTTGAAATCCCCAGGAGCAAGATGTTGGGTGCAGGAGCTGGAAGATTTTCCAGACAGTGGTCAATTTTTAACAGCTGTTCCTGGAATTGCTTGGATGTTGCATACGGAGGCTTGTAGACTACCACAATGACTAGGTTTTGGTTCTCGACCTTTACTGCTAAAACTTCCACTACGTCATTTGAGGCATTAAGCAGTTCTGTGCAAACAAGTGACTCTGCAATGTACAGGCCAACCCCCCCCTTTTGCCTGTTCACTCTGTCACATCTGTATAGGTTGTAACCTGGGATCCATATTTCATTGTCCAAGTGATCCTTTATGTGGGTCTCAGTGAAAGCCGTGAACATTGCCTTTGCCTCTGCAAGCAGTCCACGGATGAAAGGTATTTTGTTGTTTGTTGCTGGCTTCAGACCCTGTATATTTGCAAAGAAGAATGTTATCGGACTGGTGGTATTGTTGGTACTGGGGGGGGGATTTTTTTCCGGCATTAGTATCTGTATCTGTTGGTTTGGAGTGGAGGCCATCGACTGTGGTTCCACTCCAGGAATGACTGGATTTGGTTTTACGATTTCTGCCATTTCCTGCCAGTTTTTTTTCCTTCCTGGCACTAAAAAACCTCTCCCTCTTGAGTGGCTGTGGCTACCCAGGTTTTCCCATGGCCTGGATGTTTTGTATCTTTTTGTCCCCTTTAGATGGTATGCCTGGCAATTTAAGTTATAGCACAGTCTTTCCTGTACTGAAGAGGTACACATTTCAGGGTGAAAAAGCTTACAGGAAGGGAGTTTGCATTTTCCTGTTGTCATATGGGCATGGCATTTTCTAGGGTGGTCATAGTTGCACGTCCCATCTGTTTTTCCAGATTTCCCATGCCAGCAGATACCAAGTGCATAGTATGTGCACAGGCTTGGTTTTTGCTTGCCTTGGGTTTCTGTGACTGTATTCCCTGTTGGTGCATGTTTCCCTGTCTTACTTCTATCCTCCCCTAGCACCAACAATGGAGCTCCCACCAGTTGTTTTTGGTAATTTATCCTCACTATTGCTATTGGAGTCCTCTTGTTTGCTATTTCCTGCGGAATTTCTAGTTTGCAATATTGGTTTTATCTTATCTTTGACTACACTTGTTTCCCTACTATGGCTCCTGTCCCCTATGGGGTCATTTATATGTATTCCTTCCTGCGTATAATTCCCGACTACCTGGACAAAATCTCCAGCTTCACCATTACTGTCTCCCAGGACAGTATCTCCAGCTTCACCATTTTTGTCACCCAGGACAGCACCTCCAGCTTCACCATTACTGTCTCCCAGGACAGCACCTCCAGCTTTACTATTACTGTCTCCCAGGACATCACCTCCAGCCTTACAGTTTGTGACTACATGGCCAGTATCAAGGGCAGTACCATTCAGCCCAGACTTTTTATGTTCCCATCTGTTGTAGAAAGCTTCCAGGTTTTCTATGAAAGCAGCTTTGATGTTGTCCTCTTTTAATACCCTTGTGATTTTAGTCCACAGATTTTCCTCATTTGGGCATACCCAGAAACACTTCTCTGTTTTAATACTGCTTGTAGCTAGTTCTGGGATATCTGCACAAGGGGCGTGATACCAATTTCCACAAAAATGACAATTTATCCATTTGGAAGCCCGTTTGTTTGACTGACCACAGACTACACACAGCTTCATAATGATTTGAATGGTTGATTTACTGCAATTCTACTAGCAACCTCTTGAATATTATATTAATAACCTTAAATGAAGCTCTAGCTATTTGTATTTCTGTTTCTAACTCTTTTTGTATATTGGACAGCTTACCGTCACGTTCCTGATTTTTAATGTTTGTGTTTATAAGGGCGCCTACAACCCCATCCGTTTACAGTCTGCTTTATTGTCCAACGAAACTTTGAAACCAGTCCCGGGTTCGGACCAGTCAAGGGTTCAGACCAGTCAAGGGTCCGGACCAGTCGATCTGCTCTGATCAGTGGGTCACTTATTTAATACATACTGGTCGGTGATTTGAGCTAACACATGAAGGATCTACTGGAAATTATCTACCCGAGTAATATGTGATTTGACTGATACAAAAGTATAACTTGCGGGGTTGAAGAGCCGGTGATATCTGGCAGCTCCTACAATGACGAACGGTCACCTCCTTGTTTATCAATCGCTGTATCTGGCTTTTTTTCTATTTTTTTTTTTTTTTTTTTTTTTTTCGTCTCCACCACAATAAATGCTATATTATCACTATAGTTGACTGGTGCAAATTTGGAGGAAGGACGCTTTTCTTGTAGTAATAAATTGCTTCTCGTTGTGTATTTATTGCGACCGCTGGTAACTACAGGTTTTTATGAAATTCACAGTAACGTCTCGTATTTCAAGAAAAGAAACTAATGAAAGTCACTCCACTCCACTAAGTTCCCTTATAAAACTGGTTAGTTGCTACTACAACACTGTATTCTGCTATTCACTGGTATCACTAGATTATATGCGAGTACACTAGCAGGCCAGTACTTACATTACTTACATTACTTACATTACTTTTCATTACTTACTTTACTTACATTACTTACATTACTTACTTTACTTACATTACTTACTTTACTTACATTTTCTTACATTACTTACTTTTATTACTTTACTTTTCTTTACTTACTTTACTTACATTACTTACATTACTTACTTTACTTACATTACTTACATTACTTACTTTACTTACATTACTTACTTTACTTACTTTACTTACATTACTTACATTACTTACTTTACTTACTTTACTTACATTACTTACAATTACTTACTTTACTTACATTGCTTACATTACTTACATTACTTACATACTTACTTTACTTACATTACTTACATTACTTACTTTACTTACTTTACTTACATTACTTACTTTACTTTCATTACTTACATTACTAACTTTACTTACATTACTTACATTACTTTTCATTACTTACATTACTTTTCATTACTTACTTACTTTCATTACTTACTTTACTTACATTACTTACATTACTTACATTACTTACATTACTTACATTACTTACATTACTTACATTACTTACATTACTTACATTACTTACTTTACTTACATTACTTACATTACTTACTTTACTTACATTACTTACTTTACTTACATTACTTACATTACTTACTTTACTTACATTACTTACATTACTTACATTACTTACTTTACTTACTTTACTTACATTACTTACATTACTTACATTACTTACATTACTTACATTACTTACTTTACTTACATTACTTTACTTTACTTACATTACTTACTTTACTTACATTATTTTACATTACTAACTTTACTTACATTACTTACATTACTTACTTTACTTACATAACTTACATTACTTACTTTACTTACTTTACTTACATTACTTACTTTACTTACATTACTTACATTACTTACTTTACTTACATTACTTACATTATTTTACATTACTAACTTTACTTACATTACTTACATTACTTACATTACTTACATTACTTACTTTACTTACATTACTTACATTACTAACTTTACTTACATTACTTACATTACTTACATTACTTACATTACTAACTTTACTTACATTACTTACATTACTTACATTACTTACATTACTTACTTTACTTACATTACTTACATTACTTACATTACTTTCATTACTTTCATTACTTTCATTACTTTCATTACTTTCATTACTTTCATTACTTACATTACTTACATTACTTACATTACTTACATTACTTACTATGGAAAATTTTCTAGGGTGCTTACCTGTATATACCTCAACATTATATACATACCAGTAATCTCATTGGGAGACAATCATATTGTTTACCGTAGTCACCCTGTGTAGACATGTGAGAAAACTTAACCACCCCTGGTCACGGCAAGTGGTTCCTTCGACCTCACAATCTTATCCATATCTATCCGAGACCAGTATGGATTGGATAGCACCCACAAGTACGGTGCTACTAATTAATTGTGGACTGTATAGATTACATTAGTTTAGCTGAATGAAGGGGGGGGGGGGTAGGATACACATGGATACATCCATCAAGGAAAAACATTTGTACATAATCCCACCACTTACCAGATGTTCTCTGGTGGTCACTTGATGTAGCTGGATCACTCATAACCTATCCAATTACAACATACCTAACTGGCCAGCATCAGTCTGTTATAACTAGAAAGGTTACTTAACTGTGGGTGATTGATACTCCTTATTTCCTCCATTCACCATCTCATTTTGAAGTCCTGCTACACCGACACGGTTCTTATTCCGGCAGGACGAGGTATCCATCGGTTTGTCCCGGTTTAGAAGTCGTGATTCCATGAGCTTCACTTTCCTCGTCTCGGGAACAACGAGGTCTAACGTGTTCACTCGGAGAAAGACGACTTATTTCACTTCACGCATTATCTTAACTTAGCGTTATTATCATTAATTACATTACAATTCACAAGACGATTTAATGTCTCATAATTATTATACACATTAGAGATCACTCCATTAAGATCTGAGACCGATGAGTGATGATTAAACCAAGGGTAATTTTCCCCAGGACACAGTCCATGGTGACGCGCCAGTCACCCGGTCCTACCCTTATTCAGCCATTTTACCACTTTATTACGGTGGTCCCGTAAATCACATTCCCTCACTCTCCACCAGGAACAGTTACGACACTTCCTATTATGAAATGAGGCCTATATTAATCCTTAGGCCGCCGTGAATGCCAATTTCGTGGTTCCATGCTTTCCCAGCCTCCTCACCACATTCAAAACACTCCCGCCTCCCGCGGCCCGAGTCGCCCCCAACCCCCCGCACATCCGCGCATGCGCAAAGGGAACTCTTGGTTCTACCCTATTTTCAAATACATTTTTGACGCATATAGACACATTAAACACCTATTAGGCGCTATAGTTTCGGAAAATTAAAATATTTTCCACACTTACATTACTTACATTACTTACATTACTTACATTACTTACATTACTTACATTACTTACTTTACTTACATTACTTACATTACTTACATTACTTACATTACTTACATTACTTACATTACTTACATTACTTACATTACTTACATTACTTACTTTACTTACATTACTTACATTACTTACATTACTTACATTACTTACATTGCTTACATTACTTACATTACTTACATTACTTACATTACTTAAATTACTTACATTACTTACGTTACTTACATTACTTACTTTACTTACATTACTTATATTACTTACATTACTTACATTACTTACTTTACTAAGACAAGAGACGTTGACTGGTTCCCTCAGTTATCTCCACAAAATATCTGCCTCTATCAATATTTCTGCTTAACTTACATATACATTACATATACAACTTACATATACATTACATATACAACTTACATATACATTACATATACAACTTACATATACATTACATATACAACTTACATATACATTACATATACAACTTACATATACATTACATATACAACTTACATATACATTACATATACAACTTACATATACATTACATATACAACTTACATATACATTACATATACAACTTACATATACATTACATATACAACTTACATATACATTACATATACAACTTACATATACAATACATATACAACTTACATATACATTACATATACAACTTACATATACATTACATATACAACTTACATATACATTACATATACAACTTACATATACATTACATATGTGGAAAATTTTTAATTTTCCGAAACTATAGCGCCTAATAGGTGTTTTATGTGCCGATATGAGTCAAAAATGTATTTGAAAATGGAGTAGAACCAAGAGTTCCCTTTGCGCATGCGCGGATGTGTGGGGGAGTGTGGCGGGTTTGTTTTGAAGGTGGAGAGGAAGCGGGGAAAGTATGGAACCACGAAATTGGCATTCACAGCGGCCTAAGGATTAATATAGGCCTCATTTCGTAATAGGAAGTGTCGTAACTGTTCCTGGTTTACCTGGAGTTTACCTGGAGAGAGTTTCGAGGGTCAACGCCCCCGCGGCCCGGTCTGTGACCAGGCCTCCTGGTGGATCAGCGCCTGATCAACCAGGCTGTTGCTGCTGGCTGCACGCAAACCAACGTACGAGCCACAGCCCGGCTGATCAGGAACTGACTTTAGGTGCTTGTCCAGTGCCAGCTTGAAGACTGCCAGGGGTCTGTTGGTAATCCCCCTTATGTGTGCTGGGAGGCAGTTGAACAGTCTCGGGCCCCTGACACTTATTGTATGGTCTCTTAACGTGCTAGTGACACCCCTGCTTTTCATTGGGGGGATGGTGCATCGTCTCCCAAGTCTTTGCTTTCGTAGTGAGTGATTTTCGTGTGCAAGTTCGGTACTAGTCCCTCTAGGATTTTCCAGGTGTATATAATCATGTATCTCTCCCTCCTGCGTTCCAGGGAATACAGGTTTAGAACCTCAAGCGCTCCCAGTAATTGAGGTGTTTTATCTCCGTTATGCGCGCCGTGAAAGTTCTCTGTACATTTTCTAGGTCGGCAATTTCACCTGCCTTGAAAGGTGCTGTTAGAGTGCAGCAATATTCCAGCCTAGATAGAACAAGTGACCTGAAGAGTGTCATCATGGGCTTGGCCTCCCTAGTTTTGAAGGTTTCTCCATTATCCATCCTGTCATTTTTCTAGCAGATGCGATTGATACAATGTTATGGTCCTTGAAGGTGAGATCCTCCGACATAATCACTCCCAGGTTCTTTGACGTTGGTGTTTCGCTCTATTTTGTGGCCAGAATTTGTTTTGTACTCTGATGAAGATTTAATTTCCTCATGTTTACCATATCTGAGTAATTGAAATTTCTCATCGTTGAACTTCATATTGTTTTCTGCAGCCCACTGAAAGATTTGGTTGATGTCCGCCTGGAGCCTTGCAGTGTCTGCAATGGAAGACACTGTCATGCAGATTCGGGTGTCATCTGCAAAGGAAGACACGGTGCTGTGGCTGACATCCTTGTCTATGTCGGATATGAAAGGGTGAGGAACAAGATGGGAACTAGTACTGTGCCTTGTGGAACAGAGCTTTTCACCGTAGCTGCCTCGGACTTTACTCTGTTGACGACTACTCTCTGTGTTCTGTTAGTGAGGAAATTATAGATCCATCGACCGACTTTTCCTGTTATTCCTTTAGCGCGCATTTTGTGCGCTATTACGCCATGGTCACACTTGTCGAAGGCTTTTGCAAAGTCTGTATATATTACATCTTCATTCTTTTTGTCTTCTAGTGCATTTAGGACCTTGTCGTAGTGATCCAGTAGTTGAGACAGACAGGAGCGACCTGTTCTAAACCCATGTTGCCCTGGGTTTTTGTAACTGATGGGTTTCTAGATGGGTGGTGATCTTGCTTCTTAGGACCCTTTCAAAGATTTTTATGATATGGGATGTTAGTGCTATTGGTCTGTAGTTCTTTGCTGTTGCTTTACTGCCCCCTTTGTGGAGTGGGGCTATGTCTGTTGTTTTTAGTAACTGATGGGACGACCCCCGTGTCCATGCTCCCTCTCCATAGGATGGAAAAGGCTCGTGATAGGGGCTTCTTGCAGTTCTTGATGAACACAGAGTTCCATGAGTCTGGCCCTGGGGCAGAGTGCATGGGCATGTCATTTATCGCCTGTTCGAAGTCATTTGGCGTCAGGATAACATCGGATAGGCTTGTGTTAATCAAATTTTGTGGCCTCTCTCATAAAAATTCATTTTGGTCATCGACTCTCAGTCTGGTTAGCGGCTTGCTAAAAACTGAGTCATATTGGGACTTGAGTAGCTCACTCATTTCCTTGCTGTCATCTGTGTAGGACACATCTTGTTTAAGTAGGGGCCCAATACTGGACGTTGTTCTCGATTTTGATTTGGCATAGGAGAAGAAATACTTTGGGTTTCTTTCCGATTTCATTTTATGGCTTTTATTCTTCCCGCAATTCCTGACTCCTAAAGGATTCTTTTAGCTTAAGTTCGATGCTTGCTATTTCTCTGACCAGTGTCTCCCTGCGCATTTCAGATATATTGACCTCTTTTAGCCGCTCTGTTATTCTTTTCCGTCGCCTGTAAAGGGAGCGCCTGTCTCTTTCTATTTTACATCTACTCCTCCTTTTTCTTAGAGGAATAAGCCTTGTGCATACATCGAGTGCCACCGAGTTAATCTGTTCTAGGCATAAGTTTGGGTCTGTGTTGCTTAGTATATCTTCCCCGCTTATATCGGTTAGGACTTGGTTTACTTGGTCCCACTTTATGTTTTTGTTATTGAAGTTGAATTTGGTGAATTCAACTTCAATAACAAAAACATAAAGTGGGGAAAAAACCCAAAAA
>NW_026505928.1:0-16199 GCF_026875155.1 Cherax quadricarinatus
GAGAAAACATAAAATCTAGGAGGCCTTACTAATGATGTATAAAGCTGCAGTATGACCTCGGATTCTGTTGTTTACCTTCTTGATATAAACCCCAAAATCTTTTTCCCTTTAAATTACGTACGTTTAGGCATTGCGTTTTGGGTTTTAAGGGTTTGCTGCCACCATAACCCCCCAAGCCTTTTCGAAATCTGTATGGCTAAGTTCACATCATTTAACTTTAAGTACTAGGGTTAGGGCACTCCCAAAGCTTCAGAACCTTGCTTTATTACATTGAACGCACCCTCCCCCTTTTTTCTGACCAAGAATAATTTTGTTTAAATCCTCCTGAAGTTCCATAACATCTACTTTTTGAACATTATCCTACCTTCTTTGTGTCACGGCGATTGCCTATCACAAGAAATTTCCCCTCATAAAGATCTTTTGAATATATTATAAACAACAACGGGCCCAAGACTGACCCTGTGGAACGCCACTTGTTACAGATCCCCACTGGGATTTAACCCCTTTTTTGGGGACCCCTTGCTTTCTTCGTGAGCCATGACTCGACCCACGAGAGCCTTTTCCCCCAATGCCGGGCTGCCACTTTTTTAACAGTCTATGGTGCGGAACCTATCAAAAGCCTTACAAAATCTAATAAATATATCAAATTCTTTATCGGGGGTCAACAGCCTCAAAAGCTTTATGAAGAAATTTAAAAAAATTAGTTAGACAAGACCCGGGCCCCTTGGAATCCATGCTGAGTTATTAAACAAGCATTTATCGGAGGCTTTTTTAATCTCAGCTATAAATGATCAGTAATTTTCCTACAAATTTAGGTCAGGCTTATTTGGGGGGTAATTTTACGATAAAGACTTTTTCCCCGTTTTAAAAAAAAAGGAATTCATTAGCCATCTTCCACATATCAGACACTACACCTGTTTTGAAGAGATAAAATTAAAAATATTAGTTAATGGTTCGCAGATTTCCATTTTGCATTCCTTAAGAACCCTTGATACACCTCATCAGGACCCGGCGAACTTATTTGCCTTCAGTCTATCTGCTTCACAACCCTTTTCACTAAGTGACTGTGATATTACATAATTTATCTTCTTCTGCCCACTATAAAAATTAATTACTGGAATATTGTTTGCGAGTCTTCCTGTGTAAAAACTGAGAGAAAATAATTAATTAAAACTCGAGCACTTTCATTCTCTTTGTCAGAAGGTGCCCATAGTTATTTTAAGTGGGACCTACTTATCTCTAAACTTTTGTACTATAGACCTGGAAAAAACTTTTTGGTTAGTTTTAGAATCCCTAGCAACTTAATTTCATAGTCCCTTTTAGCTTTTCTTATCACCCCTTTTTTAATGTCCCTCTTAATGTCAATATACTTATTCATAAATGACCCTTCCACCTCTTTTGATACGCCTATAAATTCCTTCTGATGCCCTAGTAGATATTTTGAGCCATATTATTCATCCATTTGGGTCATTTCTATTTGATCTAATTTACACATTTATATGGGTAAACTTATTTGAGCACATGTATAGTGTTCAGAATACTGTCATCTGATAGCTCACATCGATTACCCCAGTCAAACCAGATGATACGTGTTCCTCTAAGCCCATCGTACTCCGCCTAAGCGAAAAATCTGGACTGTTTACTGAAGTTATCGCCTACTTCGTACATCCATCAATGCTAAATGTAATTGATTTGTGGTCGCATAGCACCAAGTTCCTCTGAAATTTCTAAATGTATTACAAGGGACTCATTGTTGGCCATAACTAGTCAAGCATTTAATTTCCCCTTGTATGGGGTTCAGTCACAACTGCTTCAAAAAACAATCTGAAGTCTACTACTAAGAAGTCGTATGATTCTAAATTCCCAGACAAGAAATTCCAATCAATATGACTAAAGTTAGTCTCCTTAGAAATAACTTACATTATCGTGCTTGTGGCCTTAACAATTTTCCTCCATAGAGTCTCCCTTTGGTCCCTATCTAAGTTTGGGGGACGGTATATCACTTCCTAAAATCATTTTCGTCAATGCCCTCTGAAAATTCTATCCAAACACTCTTGTGTTCTTCAGACTTAATACCCGTTTTTTGTTATAGCAACAGTTTCAAGCATCTCGGACGTACAATGCCACCACCACCCCCCTTCCCGATACTTCTATCTACTTGGAAACAATTTTAAAACCCTGACATATGACCATTCCGCAGGCATGTCCCGACTTTTGAATTAAACCCACGTCTCAGTTAAGGCAAATACATCAATGTTACCTGCACTAGCAACTCATCTCTACTCATCCATCTTATTCCTAGCACTAACGGGGCAGTTAGCATAATAAACATTGAAAGACTCTCCTTTTCTCTTTACCCTTACCTGCTCATTTCTGTTTTTCTACTAAACCTATTACTGTCCTTACACCCAGTTCACTGGCGTTTCAATACTTACCTCGTTTCTGCTTATTTTACTAGTTCCCTAGAACACGTAATATTAACTACACTGGGACTTCACGTTTTCTCCAAAACCCATACCACTAACTATTCCCTAGTTAAAGTCCTAACTGCTTCCTCCACTGCAGTTGCCAGTGCTACCACCCAGACCTAGATAAGTGAAAACCCCATCCCTGGCATACATGTCACTTCCGCCATAGAAAGAAGGTCCCCAGTTGTCAATGAATGTTACGCAGCATTTTTCCTTACAGTATTTGTCAGGCCAGCAATTTGACTACCAATTGCCAGGACAACCCTAATCATTTCAACTCCTCTCTTTGCAAAAAACCACATATGACAGGGTTCCCACCCTTATACTCCTAATTATTTCTATTTGCTGACCTATACCTGCTAATCAGGTCTTCAATCCAACGTCCCTGCCAACATCGTTGCCTCACAGCAACCTGAGACTGATAATAGGATGCTGCCCATTACCTCTCATGATGACTTCCAGACGGAAACAATACCTCCATCCCAGCCCCAGAAAGCAAACTCTGTCTCCTACTCCTGCCCTTCAAGCAGAACGCCCTACCCATATACCTAACATGGCTATCCCCAACAACAACAATATCTTACCTTCCTTGGTGTCCGTCCGTCAGATGTTCCCAGTAGTCGACTCACAATCGTCCCGGGTAGCAACTGAGAATGTATTAGATGTTTCCACAACAGTTTTCACGGCAGTCCTTCCTTCATCGTTTCTTCTACCATTCCATTAGTCTTCTGATCGTCCAACTTCGTTCCCTGCTGTCGAGCCACTGCCAGTTTCCCTTCTTGACCTGAGGACCTCAAAAACAGAGACTACTACCGAATCTTCTTGTTTTCCTTCGGTCAGTCGCCGAATCTCCAACTTCGCCATCCTCAATTCTTCCTTAAGCTGTTTGGGTAAAGTTGCTCGATGGAGGGCATCTTGCTTCAATTCGTAGAAGCGCGCAACAGGTATTCACAGAGCAAAGTACACGTCACCCACTACTGGCGCAAAAGCCAACTCAATCAGGAGCTACTGCGCAGCATCTCCGCACGGCCCCAATAGCGATGCTACAGTTTATAAAACTGCAACATTAACACCCATCCTTCAGATGCAGGCACTGAGCCTCCCATCTCAGGCCTCAAGTCCGCTGCCGGTTTCCCTGAATCCCGTCATATTTTCCTTGCTCAAACTCCCAACAACACGTCAAGTCCTATAAAATATTTCTCTCCATTCGCTCATATTTAACACTCTTACGCAATGCTTGCTTATTTTCACAACCACACATTGCCCTCAGACACAATATCTCGACTGCCTCCAGCCCGCCTACTTTTTGCAACACTCATCATCCATGCTTCACCACACCCATTTCAAGAGCGTGGTATAACCATACACTCATTACATTTCCCTCTTTGCATCTATGGATAAAGTATTAGTCCTCCGCTGACTCAGTGCACACTCACTTTTTTACCCCTCGTCATTTCTATGATATCACCTCATCTTTCATAGATCCATTCTGCTGATAACGCCACTCCTAAATATCTGATACATTCACCTCCTCCATACTCTCCTCCCTACATTCTGTATCCATCTTTCGTTAACTGATTTATTTATCCTCATCACTTTACTTTCTCCTATAATTCACTTTTAATTTTCTTCTTTTACACCCCTACCAAACTCCCACACAACCTCTGCACTACCAGTCAGAATCTCCCAAAGGAACAGTGTCATCAGCATAGAACAACTGGGACAACTCCCACTTCGTAGTTAAATTCTTTTCTTTTAACCCCCACAACAATCTTGCCATCAACCTAGCATTCACTTCTCGTACAACACCCATCTATAAATATATTGAATAACCATAGTGACATCATATATCCTTGTCTAAGGCCTACTTTTACTGCAAAATCTCCCTCCTACATATTCTAAAACCCACCTCCTATCCTCGAAAAGCTCTGCACTGCTTTCAAATATCCTACCTAATATTCCATACATACACGTATCACTGAGAAGAATTAAGGTCAGATTTCCTCGAGGTTCTGTTTGATCGTCTAGTGCCCAGAAGCTTTACATAACCAAGAAAGCTACTTGTCAAAGCTTATGGCAAGCAGCGTTCTAAGACAAACTCTTCTGTCATTCCATTTAGTCCTATTTTTATATAAACTAGATTACAGAGACCAATTTCTTCAGCGACCCTCGCCCTCCTCGTTCTAAACTTTATCCCATTCATTGTCATGGGCTTTCCCATCTTACCCAGTCGCGAGCAATAATACGAAAAGAACTACAAATGAACTTGACTTACGACTGAGAAATACTGACACCAAAGTGAGTTTTTCATCTGTCATGATTTCTATCATGCAGGAGGAGCCAATATCAAACACAATAAGCAGACTTGGATGTCATTACCCGCCCGGCTCCGGCTGGGAAAAACGGAATCTTTTGGGAAGCTAAATCACCACACCAGGAATGTAGACCAAACGATATGTAAACAATCGCCTGATGGAACAACTATCACACTTGCGTCATTATTACTAAAATGCGATAAAATAATGGCTTCAGAGGCAACTCACTCGAAATGCACAAGAAATGTCAAAGTATTTTTAAACCAGTGGTATATTACAAACCATTCCTGGATAAATACACTGGATTTTGCTCATTGTAAATAAAGCATAACCATTGTGTGTGGTGTGGACTTAATTAATGTTGCATAAAAACTTATAACGATTGTGAACCGGATATAAAGATGTAAAACAGTTCATTACCTCGTAACTTGTTTCATCAACAAAATTTTGCGGCTCAGTCACCCACATGGACAGGTTCCTTGATGTTGTGAGGGGCTCTTGATTTAGGAATTGGAACTGTGCTCCAGTTTCCCCGACTTAAAGCCAGGAAGCCTACCACATCCATCCCCCCCCTCCGGGCGCTGTATATCCTCCGGGTTTCAGCGCTTCCCCTTTGATTATAATAATAATAATAATGCGGCTCATCCCCCTGGACCATTGGTACCTCTGGAAATCCTTTTCACTACGCCCACAGGCAGGTTAATGAGGTGCATAATAAAGATGTTAAGCTAAACTCCTCTACAATTTCCCCGTTTCAATCAAACGTAACTTGCCTACAAAACAACTTATGCTCACTCTTTTATTGAACACACCTAATCTCATTTACATACTATGGAGGTGTACATGATAGTTCTAACTACTTCCACCCAGTGGTGTCCGGTACGCAGCTTGTTATTTCCTGTTAGAATAACAACAAAGTCATTAACTAGAATCGGCCATAGCTTTATCTGCAGTTATTTGTCAAAGTCCCTTATTGCTATCATACACATTGCATCCATGTCAGCCTGTCATTTGCAGTTGCTTAGAAAATCCAAGTTGCTACACTACAGGTTCTCCAGAAATTAGTATTTTTTTTCCATCATCCATCGTCCTTCGTATTCATCTTTGGTACGTTGCATTTCCTAGTTAGGCACAAGAAAGACGTTTTGTTCTGAATTCCTAGATATGTTCCATCTTCTGGGCAGTGAACAAGTAAACTCGCTGCTTGGTCAGGGCCATGCACGACCCCTTTTTTTTTCTTATTTTCCCACAGGGGTATACCTTTCTCGGACTACTTTTGATCTGACAACTTCAGGCACCCGTTAGCACAACGTTGATCCGAGTTGGACTCAAGGATACCACATGGAGAAATACTTGGTAATCGTTCAGCGCAGACTATCAGGTCTCACTGTCAATGCCATATTTTAAATGTGTTTGTTATCAGAGGATTTTGAGGCTTAATTTCAGATGTCTCCACCGGCCTAACTCACTCACACCTGACTTCATCGCTGGAAGTCCCGTTTCTGGCGCAAACTCTTTTTAAACATGAAACTAACCAATTGCACCAACAATCATTAAATTACACTCAAAAACTTTTCCTGTTTACTCACTAACCCTATCCACTTGCACATCCATGTCCATCGCTCATTCCTGTCTATTGCACATTCCTACTTTAAGTTAGTGCAATTCCTTAATTGGTTACGACCTTTCGGTTTAGTGCTTAACTGATTATAATATAAAAATTATAATAAAATGATAATAAAACTGTAGCATCATCATTAGTCAGCGAATTACCAGGCTCCACAGACACGATTTTAAACCCAAAAAAAAAAAACTCACCAATTTACAACTGTGCTGAGGTTGAAAGAGAAATAATGTAGAGTTTATCGGACCTGATAGCATCCAACAGCTTCCTGCAGGAGAAAGATAGCATTTTCGATAATAACGTACCCTTTGTTTACAATTGAATTTATTCATCATTTCGAAGCCTTGACTAAGAGTTCAAGGCGGGCCACTCACTAATGTTTTCAAGAAAAATGGTGGATCAGACAAACCAATAACTATAGGCCTCTTAATATAACTAAACGTTAGTCTACACCATTGCTTGTGTCGAGTAACAATAAATTCTAAAACGAAATTCCGATAAATTTCTAGAGCATAGGTAAATGTGTACAAGAACACTATAACGAGTTACAGTACACAGGAAAAAATCACACCCTATGGCCTGAAAACAAAAACTCTCTCATGTTACACGGGGAAGGACTAGTCCAGATGGAAATGCGTGAAATTCCAGCCCGCATCCCTAACCTACGGAACATTGAACACAAAGACGCTATGTGCTTGTTACTTGTCATGCCGTCACTCAACGCCTTGGAGAATGAGGAATGGAGGCAAAAAGAATTTGCTCTAAAAAAAGAGGAAAGGTATATCCAATTTCCATGTCATCAGCACCAAGTCTTTACGCAACAGTACCGCAATGGACAGAAACATAATCGAATCTCCTCTCTATATAACTTGATAGAATGAGACTTTAATAATTTAAGACACGGTTGTACAAACTTTGACATACTATTTAGTAGTCAGTGGTTGCACAATATTTAGCAGGTGATGGAACTTCTCATCAAACCACGACCAGCTGGCCAGCCACATAACCTTCATTCCTTGCTTGACGGACGGACCAACCAGAATTAAATTTACATTGAATTTGTGTACAGCCTGGTAAAACTCTCCTCATTGAACCGATGTTTATTGCCTTTAACGAGGTTGCTTGTATCTGTTAGCTATTAAATGCTCCTTTACCTCCTCTACCTAAGTTGGGCCTAGAAAACTGAAGTACTTGGTACACTGCCTTGAGAGACTGTGAGGTGCCTGGAACACTACCTGGGACCAGGTGAGGTTCCTGGTACACTACCATTGGGAGACTGTGAGGGTGGCTGGTACACTACCTTGGGAGACTGTGGAGTGCCTGGTAACACTGCCACGAAGACTGTGAGTGTACCAGGTACACTGCCTCGGGAGACTGTGAGTGCCTGGTACACTACCTTGGGAGACTGTGAGTGCCTGGTACACTACCTTGGAGACCGTGAGGGTGCCTGGTACATGTCCTGGAGACTGTGAGGTACCTGGTACACTGCCTTAGGGAAACCTGAGATAGAAGCTACACCTCCCCTGGGAGGACTTAGGTAGTTACCTGTACAACCTGCCCTAGGAGATTGTATAGGCACGTAACAATTACCCTGTCTTTGAAAACGTTAGGTACGTACCTGTTTTACACTGCCCCTGGGAGACTGTTTAGGTACGTACTGGTACACTGCCCAGGAAGCTGTAGTAAGTACCTGTACACTGCCCTGGAAGACTGTTAAGGGTACGTACCTGGTACACTGCCCTGGAAGACTGTTAGGTAGCGTACCTGGTACACTGCCTCTGGACGACTGTTAAGTACTTACCTGGTACACTTCCTTGGGAGACTGATAAGGTCGATACCTAGTACACATTATCCCTGGGAGACTGAGGACGTTACCGTTACAACTGCCCTGGGAGACGGGCCTCCCACCCTTGTATTTAGCACTGAATCCATCAATTAAAATTTTAGTTCCAAATTCCGCAAACTTTAGACATTAGAGGAAAATTAGCTTAAAAGAGTGAACAGGCCTGTTCCCCCGCTCTCGAGTCCGCTCCTGCTTGCCCTAGCAAACCCACACAATTTACTGGTGCTAACACCTTTAATTACACCTCGCCTCGTTGACTAATTAAATTCCGGATAATATATTTTTCATCAAGTCCGAAATTATGTTTGTTTGATATAATTTTACTTCCTTGTTCACATTTCTCCAATTTATTGATACCCGTGTGGTGCATTAAATAGGATTTCAAGGTAACACCTGTGATTGTGCATATTAGAGCTGCCAGTAAAGCTTTATTGGAAGGGTCGCCCCCAAACTTTCCGTCTCTGTTTCACAGAAAACGAAGAAAGAAGAAAAGAAGTGGTATTGCGTTAATTATTGCTAAGAGGCACACTCAACCCATCGTAACTAGCACGTAAAGTTTACTTTTATTTGAGTTTTAATTTCATGAATAATTGAAAACCGGGCCCACTATTTGACTGATAAACAATCACTGGAGGAGCCTTCATTAACAACCACATTGTCATTGTTATTTTTTCTACTATGAAAAAATCGTAAAATAAAACCAACCAAAAAAAAAATTAGTCACAGAGATAGTGTATTTCAGTAATATTACACCGAAAGTCTCACTTCATTTTCCTTTTCTAGAGTATATAAGCTACTGTCAGGTCGAATAAAGATACTTTAATCTGTTTGTACATGTATTACCAATCTGTCGGTATTTTATGCCATGTGTGATAAAAATCAACGTAACATGAAGGGCAACTACAAGAAGGAAAACTGGCTCTTGCTACGCAAGTTTAACTAACTTCCTCTTAAGAAGAACACAGCTGCAACAATTAAAGGATTGAAGTGTTCTTGACTGGTTGTGAATGGAATGCACTTTTATGACCTTCCTGATGCCGATAGCCTTTAAAAACACAACCAAACAAGCGGCAAAAATAATTATTTCAGGCAACACGTTATAAACACAGAGAAAATTTATATATGTAATTTGCATATATTCCATCATTTAATAAACAGAACATGTGCTGGACTTCGAGCCGTGGAACTGGCATGGATCAGCACCACTGTAGAAAATCCCTGTCCATTCTTTATCAATACTCGTTCATTTGATCGCTATTTAGCTGTGGCCATGTGAGAGAATTTAGATGCATCATGAAAGCTTCTGGGGTTGTGAAAAAGAGATGGTAGGGTCACAGATGGTGCTCTAATACAGGCAATGTATTTAGACCTTCGTGCAGGTGGCAGTTAGAGTAATCATGTCCACAGAAGAACACTATTTTTCTAAATTCCTTTCTCCTGTAAGCTTCATTTGCTCATTGGTATACTTCAAGCTTGCCTATGTGCTGTGCACGCACCATCGCATACACAGCGATGTAGTGGAGGCATGATGCATACATTAGCTTTAAGCAGAGGTTATGAGAAACTCAGTTCAGGGAGAGTGAACTGGTACGGTCAGTGAAGTGCGGGCCAGGATCTATGATTCGACCCTGCAACCACAACTAGGTGAGTAAACAAGGCGAGTACAACCACACACACCACACACAGACACACACATCACTACACACACACACACACACACAACACACACACACACAACACACGACACATCGTACACGTTTTTGGTGTGCGATAATCGCGAACCAGCGATAACAAGATGCAAACAAACCACAGGGGAAGTTGAAAGATGGCTTCTAGGTCTTTCGTGTTGCAAATCACACATCAGGACTTGCAAGTGTTGCAGAAATGATAAGAAGTCCAAGCAGAATAGTTCACGCGCACGTTTCTACTCGAATGAGGTAGGTGACAACACCAAGCAGACCAGTAGCCAGGCAGACCCATTGTCAAGGACAGAAAGACGACGGCAGAGTATTAAACCATTAGAAAGCAACCAGTCCACAAGCACTGATAATTAGTAATGACCTACGAACATGAAATTTAGTGACATGACAATAGAATAATTCGACCAGAACTTCGATATCATATAAAAGACCTTAAATTTTGAATACATAGATATTTTGCCAATTGTCTTAGAAAATATTCATATATATTAACAAAACAGGTCTACAGCCGACTCACTTAAAACAAAAAGAGACACTATGATTTATCCAGAGGGAGACGTCTATAGTTTATTATCCCACCAACTCTTTAGAGCAGACGCTGGTCCTAAACAAGAAAGTTGGAAAAAGGGCCCTAATTTCTTCTCGGACACGAAAAGACCCAAAGCAATATGTATGGAAATCTGGTTTCAGTTAACAATGATGGCTCTTCATAAAGCGAATCGAGTATGAATGCTCTTAAACACCATATAAAGAATATTTAATCGTGCTGCACAGTTTGCTGCTTCTAAAATATTTTTTTACATCATCAGGTACAAGAACTAAGAATCCTGGCTTCTGACCACTACACACACACACACACAACACCACACACACACACACACACACACAACAACACAAAGACGGGCTGTTCCAGAGAAGGACAGAGAAACAAGAGGTCACAATTGGAAGTTGAAAACTCCAGATTTAATCATAGGGATGTTAGGAAGTATTCTTCAATCATAGAGTAGTCAGACCGTGGAACAGCCTATAAAGTTAAGTACTGGAGCGGGAAATATACATAGTTTTAAGGCGAGGTATGATAAAGCTTATGTAGCAGGAGAAGAGGACCTAGTACAATCAGTGAAGGCGGGGCCAGGAGCTATGACTCGACCCATGCAACCACAAATAGGTGATAGCACACACACACACACGCAATTTCTAAATATTTATAATATTATAATATATATAAATATACATAATATGTCGTGCGAATAGGCAGAACTTTGGCGACTTGGCTTAAATAACAACGCTCATCTTGCCATATAAGACAAGTGAAAATTGGTGTAGGCAATAATCTCGCCAAAATCATTCTGAACCTAACGAAAAAAATATAATTTGATTGTGTTTGTTTAGTACTATAAATTATTGTAAAGGTATTTAAAATATATTTAGTTGGGTTAGGCTAAATAAATTGCTCTTGTTATAATAAGGATTAAGTAAGTTTTCCGAGATTCTTTTTGGTGCAAAATTATAAAAGTTTATACATTAACAATAATGAAAAAAATATATCTTTAAACTTATAAGATAAAAATTCCAGAAAGGACTTAAATTTTGAAATGAGTTCTTGCTAATTCACAAACAATTTTATAAAATCGCACGACATATATATATAACAATATATATATATATATATATAAATATATATAAATATATATATATATATATATTATGCAATAAGATCACAGTAAACACGTGGTAACACACTATGCAAAAACAACCACTGTGAGAAAACGAGAAATTCCGCTTGGAATTTAGCTATTTCACAGTGGTGTTTTGGAAATATATAAATTTGCATTCGCACTTCCACCTTTAATTCAACGCCCACTCTGTTACTCAATACTGATATCAATATAACGTTCATGTGAAAACACTGTATAACGTTTACGTATTCTTCATGCAGGTGTACACATGACCACCAAATATCATTGACGCATTCCCTCTATATAAGCTTCACCATGACCATTAAGCAAAGTGCTACCGCTTATACAGAATGCTCAAATATTTCATTCCCTCGAGCTCATCAATCCAGCTCCACAATGCTCACTTGACTCTCATAATACCAATAAATGATCACCTTCACACTTCACGTCCTTATGCACTACTTTAATTCCCCAAACGATATTCAAAACCTAAGCTTCCTTTTAATCCATTACCCTAGACCTGATATTGAAACTCATATTGCAAAAACAATGAACTTTTTTTCAAGCTTATTAATGAACCAGTCTGAAGTTTATGTTGCACATACGTGGCTAACTGGCTTGCAACATTATAACAAAATGCAACATATTTTACAGTTACGTGTAAAATCTGCCCTGTCCCCACCCACCACGCTCGACGTTTATGTGTTCACCTGTCACCAATAATCACTTGACACACACACACACACTGCCAACCATGCCTAAATATTGAGGTATTTTTTGTTTAATATCACGGCACAAGGATAAAATCATTCATATATTCTTTTTATTGATATAATATATATATATATATATATATATATATATATATATAATATATATATATATATAAGCAATGAATTCGCAAGAACAGAGCGAAATATACCAAACAACTGAACTCTGCCACGAAGAAGACTCGAACCTTACGAACTTGGAACAAGTACGCAGTTGCTTACAATCACCCACACTGGACCAATACCTTGGAGTCCAGCTTGCGCTAGACTTTGATCCATGCAGCTAGCTTCAGGAGAAGGTTTACGGCTTTTCATCTCATCCCCTGCATGCATACAGCCTTACTAAGATATTACAATGCAAGGAAATCGCAATAGCAGGAGAAATGTAACACAAACACTGATCTTTGGCTGAAGGAGACTTCGAACCTACGAAACCTTGGAACAAGGTACGGCAGAGATCAGTGGTTTGTGTATATTTCACCTGCTCTGCTAATTCCTTGCAATCGTTTAATATCTCTAGTAAGCTGATGCATGCGGGGAGAGATGAAAAGCCGTAAGCCTTCTCCCTGAAAGCTGGCTTGCCTTGGATCAAAGTCTCGCGCAAGCTGACTCCAAGGTATTGGTCCAGTGTGGTAAGATTGGTAAAGCACAGCGCACCTTGTTCCAAGGTTCGTAAGGTTCGAGTCTCTTCACCATAGATCAGTGCTTGTGTATATATGTAAATATATGTATATATAATGTATATTAAGTATATATATAAATATGTATTGTATATATATATATATATATATATATATATATATATATATATATATATATATATAATATCTATATATATATATATATAATGGTACAACCACTGTTAGTGGTTACAATAATCAATACAACACTGCGACTAGCTGTTGTGAAGATCGAACCCATGATTGCTTTAGCCCGCCTCATAGTGAAAATGCACGACGCTCTAAACCCACTGGACCATACAATTCTACAAGAGCCCGCACCCAGCAGAGCACGTGTTGTACTGTGAACGGAGGACATAGGATGGGTGGGTGCCTCAGAGTTAATTTCTTCACTCCCCGTTTTTTGGTATAACTAGCCTCCATTAAGCAGTATATATAGAATGAAATTAGCTCTGAGCCACCCCACATCGTATCCCTCGGATCACGGTACACAACACCTAGCTCCTGCTGGTACTGATTCTGTAGGATTGCATGGTCCAGAGGGTTAAAGCATCGTGAATTTTTGCTGATCCTGAGCTGGGTTAAAACAACACGGGTTCGATCCCCTGGCGAGTCGCAGTGTTTTATATATATATATATATATATATATATAAATATATATATTTATATATATATAATATATATATATATAATATATATAGCAAGACAAGCCACGGGGGGGGAGTGGAAATCATTAACTCAAGTACTTTCACGCCTCTCAGTGCATCATCAGGAGCTGTGCAATGTTGCAAGACAGCAACCAAAGCAGGGAGAGAGGTCTCAGAGTAGCGTAGTGCAGATGTGTCACCGTCCACAGTTACCCTTAGATTGTGGTTAGCGGTCGGTGCCAACCCCACCCTACCATCATCCCCCTACTCCTCATATGGGGTAGGAGGGTTTTCTGAGATGTCAAGTATGTAAGTATAAAATATAAAAGCCAGCCCTAAGCTTTTTCTAATCGTTTATAACAGGTCGTGTGATTTAAGAAAATACGTTTCTCGTTGATATATAGACATGGATTGCTATTATTCTGTGTGACCTTTTTAAATAAAAGAAAGGGATAGAATGTGCTCTTTGTTCGTTTAAATGTCCTACTCTGAGGTACTCAAATGTTCTAATGTTCTACCTAGGTACTCAGAAGTATCTCTTTCTAAATATTGTCTACTATTTTTTCTCACTGTCAGTTAATATGCCATACATGGGAATCTTCTTTGCCTTTCCGATAATATTTATGATTCTACTAATACCCTTTAACCTCTCCTTACGTTATCTCGTAATTTTTGTGTGCTTGTCACTGTATGGTACACTAACAGCTACACGCGTTATTTAACCATCACAATTGACGTGATTTGAAGTTTTGGTGTGTAGACACTGGATCGGGGCGTCACGAATCCATCAACCCACCTGGCATAATGAACAAATCCTGTGATTTTATATAGCATTGTTTAAGATTGTGTATAATATATATATATATATATATATATATAATATATATATATATATATATATATAATTAACAGGCGTTAAGGCAGGTACAAGAGATGTTATTAAGGAAGACTGAGCTTAGCTTTATATAATAGGTGGAAAAGGAAGCTTTTACGTGAGTAACTCTAAAATACATTAGTGTATTAAATAAAGATTGATCAATGGAGCACACGAACAAACTTTAAAAAATAATTAAAAAAGGAAGTTTGAATATTTTTAGCTGCGATGAACCAGCTAAACTGGGTTCGGCTTGTGCAATGGAATCTTCTCTTGTTGACAATAAGAATATTAAGTTTGACAATAGGGTTACATTCGTCAATTTAGTTTTGTTGCTCTTACGTATTTTTCAGTAATTACAGTGTCTGAGCATTATTACTCGTGCACTAGAAGTCATGGAGGACATCCTCCTTTTGTGGAGAAAATTTCTCCAGAAAGGGGGGTATGAGCACCTTTTAGTCCTTGAGGAACAACCCTCTCAGAAAAAGCAAATGGCATCTTGCTTCTGATAAACAATTTAATTTGAAGTGATGTAGCAGCAGCGTGTACCAGAGGGTAGTCACGTACCCCGCTTTTCGCACTGCAGTGTTCATTGCTATCGAGTGATAATGAAGCGAGGAAAGGACTCTTCTTACCTTGTTAGGAAAGGTACAGGGAATTCTGCATCACTTTAACTGCTATGTAGGGCAATAATGAACTCTCGTCGATCAATAGATATCAAGAAAATCTATTACTTGTATTGAATACTGTGACGATGTTTAGCAAGAAGGGAAATAATGCTGAATTCAGCAATTCCTATGTAAGAAGGGGCGCCAGGGCGAAGCCACCACAAGGGGTCAGATTGCTTTAAAACATGTGGGGGAAACATGTTTATCGCCGGAATAACAGACAAAGAACACTAGTGATCCGTGCGTTTTGTTTCTCAAATGACAATCTCAAAAAATCGTGGTAGAACTATTGCGGTGAAGCGTACTTATCTTCCTGTTGTGACCTTACTACGAAAGGACAAATATTGATAATGGTGTAGTGTTAGTGTGTTGTAAACAATGTTTAGGGAGAGACACTGCACCGTGAGACACTACTACTACAGTCAAGACACCAATACCGGTTACTTCCCTGCCACAAGTCAGGGAAATTAACGGGTCAGATACAAATACCCAGGCAAGTCTAGTCAGTAATGAACCAAGGTTGGCTGCAGCAGATAGCTAGATCATATCTTTTCTAGATTTACCAAAATAACTCGTTATTAGAGGGCCATTGAGCCCATGAAAGTAAGTTTCTGTTTAGCAATGTCTAAAAAGAAATGCTGAAATATATACGCCCTCAGGGCAATTATTTACTCATTAATTGAATTACCCACAGCCCAAGGATGGAATCTGACGGGTCCTGAAAGGACTGGGGACGGCTGCAGGACGTTGAATCGTCATTCAAGCTATGTACCTTCTATAGTCATTTAACTTGCTTGTTTCTACATGCTCCAATTCCTTACACCCTTGGCTGCCGCAGTCTTTTTTTAATAATGTCCGTCATCTCGCTCATCATGACCGGTTGCCGCGTCATTCACTAACGGCAGTCGACCATCTTTTTAAAAACTTAAAA
>NW_026505929.1:0-16587 GCF_026875155.1 Cherax quadricarinatus
CAGCAAAGAAAAGGGGTTTCGGGTGTTGGGATACGTTTGGAAGATCATTGATTATATGAGAAGAGCGGGGGAACAAGGACACCCCCGGGGAACTCCTGTATCAGTGGCCGGTTTGTTGATGCTGGTCTTTAATGGTGACATACTGTACCTATTAGTAAGGTAAGTTTTGAAATAAGCAAGCGCATGCCTCTTATACCGTAATGGTCAAGTTTGTGGAGTGGGATGTCGTGGTCTACTGTCAAAAGCTTTTCTAGGTCAAAAATATTATTATTAATATAATCAAGGGGGAAGCGCTAAACCCAGAGGATTATACAGCGCCTGGGGGGGGATGTGGAAGGCATTCAGGCTTAATTCGGGAACTGGAGCACAAATCCAATTCCTAAATCAAGAGCCCCTCACCAACATCAAGGAACCTTCCTTGAGGGGCTTAGGTCAATAAAAATTCCTAGTGGATTTTCCTTATTTTCCAATGCTGTGTAAAGCAGATCTAGCATTTTTATGATTGCATCATTAGGTTTTTAAATTTTTCCTAAATCCAAATTGCAGGGTTGAGTATGTTTTGTGCTGTTATAAATGAATATAGTCCCTGTACACGAGTTTCCAAAGATTTTGGAAAAGAAATGGTAAGTTTGATATTGGCCTATAGTTGTTTAAGTCTGTAGGGTCACCACCTTTATTTTTGGGTGTAACCCTTGCCATATTGAGTAGTTTCGGAAGGGTGCTAGTTTCTAGTGACTTGTTAAAAAGTAATGAAATAGCATGCGAAAGGAAAATGGCCGCTCACTTGTACAGAAAAGTGGGACAGACAGATTCCCTGAGTTGTTTTTTTAATGACTTTTATAATCCGGTGACTTCTGAGGCTCATTGGTCCCAAGATAGAAGGAATTTGGAAATTCCCATCTAAGGTGGTCCCCGCAGGGGCATTAATATGTGGGATTTTTTTGGGCGAGATTAGATCCAATGGTTGAAGAAGAAGTCATTTATCTTGTTAGCTGTGTCAGTGGGATGTAGGGTGTTTCATTAGGTTTAGTAGGACAATATTCTTTTTTTTTTTTCAGTTTGTGGGTCCCTAGAATCTGAGAGACTGTTTTCAAGGTCTTTTTTATATCTCCTCTTGTTCAGTGAATCTACTGGAGTAGTATAGTTGTTTTTGGGTTTCTTATTACTTTGGTGAGAACTGATGAATAGTGTTTAAGAATATCTTTGTGTATTAAGCCCTGTCTATATTGCTTTCATATTGGTGTTTCTTGTCAAAGGATTTCAGAAAGGTGCTGGTTAGCCATGGGGAACCAAGCCGTTTGTTTGTGATCTGTTTCGTTTTTATTGGACAATGTTTGTGGATAGTCTAATTAATTTAGTTAAGGAAAATGTCTGTCCAGTCATCAATACCATTGGCCTTGGAGAATTCAGTGGGCCAGTCAACAATCTCTAGGTCAGTTGTGAACTTCCATAATGAGGCCTCCGTCATGGAGGTCTAAATAGACTATGTGTATCAAGATGTGGTTTATAATGTTTGTCCAGAGGAAGGTAGGGTAGTGGTCTGTATGCTTCTGTGATTATCCCTGATTAAGGGGGCTAGTATATTGGTCCATATGTGGTCTAATATGGTTTGCACTTGTCTCAGTGAGCCTGTGGATGGTTTAGTTATTGTTGGTATGAGAAGGTGTGTTGTCATATTATTGAATGAAATCATGTTTATACAGCTGATCATCTAGTAAGCCAAGTTGTGTTGAAGTCTCCATCTAAGAGAAGGAGGTGCTTTATTCGTTTTTTCATTTGTCCAGTATGTTATTATGACTTTAATTTCTCACTGAAATTTGGATGTTGTGTGAGGTATCCGGTAATGGCAACCGATTGTTATAGTGTTTAAGGTTTTTTACAGTAAAATTAGCAAAAAATGTATTCCCCATATTCACACTAAAGCAAGTGGTGGCTAATACAAGATAATTGGTTAGAGTAATAGATTGCAATACCCACCCCCAACTTGGTTTGGTCCTGCATTGTGAATTGCTCTGTACCCTGGTAGAGGGTAGATTCAGTTGTGTCCTGCTTAAGCCAGGTCTCAGTAAGAATAATGCAGGAGAAGGTGTCTTAGTGATTCAAGGAGTGCCAGGAGTCATCATTAGTGTTGCTTAGGGACCTGATGTTTAGTTAAGTACTGATAGCTTTTTAGCATTGTTTAGGAAAGTGCTGGCTGTGATGCTGCGTATAAAGTTAGTTACTTTCAATAGGTTTTGATTGGGTGTCAGATTATGGAGGATTAAATCAGGGTCAACGTGCTCAATCATCTTCCTAGGTTTTAAATATGGTTATTTATATCCTGAGTATGTTGTTAGTTGCTAGTACTATAACTGTAGTTGGGGGGAAAGCTTGGAAAGGTATATAGCTAGAGTATTTTGGTCATATAGAGTATAATCATTACTACACATAATGAAGTTTGTTGTGTCTATTGTGTTGTGCTGAATGAACTAAAGTTACAACTAAGGTATAAACAAGTAATATAAAAATACAAATTAAAATAGAACAAGACTCTCACTTGTAATTGCACTAAGGTCTAATATAATGACTTTGTTGTGAGTCTATGTTTTGAGCTAGAATGAGCAATAAGTACAACAATATTTAATCTAATATATTAAAGAAAAAAAAAAATACAAGCAGTATAGCCCTTGTGCCTTTAGCGCTCTTTTTTATTATAATAATAATAATAATAAAAATACAAATTAAAAAATAAGCACCAGTCTCTCACTAGTAATTCACTATGGTCTAATATAATGAATTTGGTATGACATAGTACAGACTGAGTTTAATCTATGTAATATAAAAAAAGGCACTAAGACCTCATTGTAATTGCACTAAGGTCTTATATACGTAGTTTACAAGAATTGAGAGTATAACTAGATTTAAATTGACAAGGATAAAATACACAAGTTAAGTTCAAAAGAATAAAAAAAGTAGAAAAAAAAAAAGATATATGAAAAAAAAGGTAGTTGTACTAGTTAGTCAAAAGATAGTTAAGGGGGCCTTGAACAATAATATAATGAAATATGACTCTAATTGCACACACAATATGAGTCACTCAGATATGAAAATAATCTTAAGTAGGACCTTATAAGATAAACTTATAATATAAAAATACAAATTGAAATGGTACTTGCAATTGCACTAGAGTCAGGTAATATTGTTGACGAAGATCAAGAGTATAACTAGATTTTAAATTGACAAATAAATTCACAATTACAGTACCAAAAGAATAAAAGTAAAAAGATAACAATGGTAATGTCTTGGTTATAATAAGATAGTAGATGTAGAACAGGTACACAGGTACACAGGAACAAAGGATAATATAAAGGTTGGAGTTGAATTACAAACTTGAAAATTTGGCAACGAAGCCGAGAAGTTGAAAAGGCTATAGTCCAGATAACGATAAAGTGTAGCAAGTAAAGGTTGTACAATTAAGGGATAGAAAAATGAGGAAATGAAACTCCTACAATGTTTTTGAGATATATTTTTTTTTATATTTTATTTAAAAAACTTTACAGCATTGATATAAATTAAGATATAAAAAGATACAGTAGATTCACAATCCTACCCAACATACACTACCCAATTATTAAACAACACATTGTAATTGACATAATAGAGGTTACCATAATACACACAAAATTTTCCATATAACATACTATGATAAACAAAATAAAACTATAACTATATAAAACTATATAAAAATGTAAACTATATACAACTTTCAGATTGTATAGTTAACATACAGACGGATATGACAAAGGTTCACAACCTTCACAGGAATAAACAGAGTAATAACCTACAACCCAATCTCAGTTACATGCTCTTCCCCAAAATTAAATAAACCCCTATAGCATAAGAAGTACCTAAGCACTGTACATACGTGCCTCACTACAATCTCTTTTCAAGCATTGAAAAAAAAAAAAAACAAAATCAATTCCTAAATCAAAAAAAAATCAAATCCTAAGCCTCAACTTATACAATAAATATTAACAAATATTCACTAAAATATTAATAACAGCCTCTTCCACCGGCTGAGCACATTATATAAAGAAGAGACTAAACCATAACTGTCCCATTACAAACTTTTAACGAGGCATAAAAATTTATGGAAGTCATTATCGTTCCATCTAGCAGCAACTGGCTGAAGCACATTATATAATTCTAAAATAAAGACAGTACACTCGCAAAAAAACCCTACACTCAACACAGACATAATTTAAAAAACCTCACATTGCGATACAATTATCGCACATGAATATGCCCAATAAAGGTTATAAAAGCCGCACTCTACATAAGCCCTAAAGCTCTTCACGGTCTGAAAACTATAATCTTGTACCACACATTCGACACATAATACATGAATAAGGTCATGACGACCCTGACTCCTCAACACAGAATTCTCCATTCAGGTACTACGTAATTACTGATATCACTTTGCTTTCTGTGCCTCCACTTTGCATGCTACATACACGTATGCCTCTCATCTACACCTTCATATACCCTCATACACCTACTCACACCCCCCCCCATGAGGCGAACCCCGCTGTTTCCCTGAAACCCCCTTTCCGAATGTATTCCCCCAACACCCCCCCCCCCTTACTCCTCAGCCCCAGTCGTAGATTGATGAGAAAACCTAACGTTAACATTCTATACCACCCTTCCGAAAAATCCTTCTCCCACCTCCTCCCATACAGTTCTCTATTACGGACACATCGTACGATAAACCGTTACCGCTATAACCCGCCACCGCAACCTCACAAATCCCCCTCCCCCTCATCACACCCACAATAATATATATAATCCACTATTAATATAATCCAAAGCTTCTTATAACACTCCCTCGAACCCTCCCAAATCTAGGCTTAGTGCACGCAGAACCGACCACCCCTCGACCCCCCACCCCCCCCTGTACTACCCTACTTAACAAAAACCAATACCTAACACCCTCCAGTCCCCACAAAAGTAAAACTGCATGAAAGCCGTCTCATCCTCCCCACAGATTCCACACCTTCCGCCCACAATTAACCACCTCTTGTTCTTAAAAAAACCTTCCCCCGACTGTAGTATGCCATGTCAAAAAACGAAACATTACCCTCTCTTACCCTAGGCTTTAACTCACCCGCCAAACCTAAAACCAAATACTCGTCCATGGCGTACATGGGGGAACAATCCCCCTCAATCTGGTACAACAATCCTGTCTTACAAGCAGCTTACACAAAACCCCTACTCGAATTTCACTGGTTCTCTAACCAACATCAAGCCCTCAAAATAGTTTCACATACCCTCAACTCACCACACACCATACAACTTACTCCACCTATCATGTACTTTTCCCAGCTGCCCTCCAGTCACTACCTTAGCGAGCAAAAACCTCCCAATTACGAAACACACATTTTAATCCTCCTCCTTCAGATCCAACAACCCCAACCCACCCTTGCGCACAGGTACATTACAACCTCTCTGCCTCAGCCAATCGCACTTGACCCCACAAAAAGTAAACACTCGTCTCAGAATTCCCACAATCGCCGTCCCTGTTAATGGGAACACGGCTGCTACGTGCCAAACCTTACTATACAATAATACATTTGATAACAATCACACACGTTGCACGAGAGTCAGTTGAGAGGACGCAATGCACCCAGACGTCCCTGAATCCTTTCACATTAATCTATTCGAGTTTCCCTCCCGAGCAGCTTCCAAATTCACCCATATAGGTGATACAACAAATTTTTACAGACACCGTTTGTTTTCTCACAACGTTACATCTCCGCCCCCCCACTCACCCAATCACCCAACGCCCCATATCATTGACTTCTCTCTATTACCTGCATCCCGTGTTGTGCATTTCCGAACTGTTGCAACAACATCATCCAAAACGACCCAACGTCATCCCCCCTCCCGAAACAGTGACTGTTGTAATCTGTCTACGTATCCTATGATTCCGGCCACACTTTTTCCCTACCCCACCTCCCCCTCCCTCCACTCGTGTCACATACACAACGTTCAACTCATTCTAAAGAAGGGTCACTCGAGTGAATGCTCGCAAACAACATGTGACAGGGAACCCCTGCCTAAGTCCCCCTACCCATTTTACAATCCCTCCCCAACATCCTTAATCTGTACCCTCATCTTTGCACCATTTGTACAACTGGATACCAATTAACTATTTCATCCTCATATACCCTGCACCTAAGTATACTCCCAATGCTCCGCGTTCCCACCCTGTCATAGGCCCCCTGCCAGTCTAAAGCCAACAACGCCCCTCCCTCCCCCTCCCCTTTTGACTCCACAAAACATCGCAGGTATTCCATGACCCTCAATCATCGACGCTTCCAGGGCAAACCATACTGCGTTTTCGAACCACTCTCCCTACCACACATTTGAACCTATTACCCACGACTTTAGCGAACCAACTTATAATCAGCAGCACATAACAGGGATAATGGCACGGTACTCCTTGAGGGTGTGCTGCCCCTTTACCTTTCTGGACCAACACTACAACTGCTGTTTGCTTGCTTGTCCCCCATCACACCCTTCTCCTTCTCTGATTAAATAACCTACCCATGAAACCCCTTATAACCTCCCAATGAGTGGAGATAAAAATTCAGCCGGGAGCACCGTCTATTCCTGGTGCTTTGCCTTTCCTCATTCCCCTGTAAAGCCAACTCTATTTCCTCCTCCGTTATTACCCCCCCTAAAGCCCTTTCTATCACTAATCCCTAAAATTACACTTCACATACTCACACACCTTCTCTAAATCCACATTTCCCACCCTTACCCCTTGTCCATACCCTTCATACGCATTTATCCGCATACACACACATTCCTTTTGTAAAGTTAGTATCTCCTGACCCTTCTATAACCCCCCCCCGGCCATCTCGTGTACCTCTAACCTCGGAATAGCTGTAACCTGCTGTCTTAGTTTTTTGACAGTCTCAACACACACGCCGATGGCTTTGGTCACCCATAGCACCTCCTCTACCCTACCCTGCCTGCACCCTTGAACCGCTGAAACCTCTCATTTTTGTAACATCCCTCAGTCTCCCCTTGACCTCGACAATTTCCATCCATAGAAAGTTGCCCCCAAACATCCCCCCCTTCCATAACACCCCTTAACCTGTCCCCCAGATATTTGAAAAGCTCATATTTAAAATCATTTATACGTTGCCCACCCCCACATAATATTTCCTAATCCTTTCCTTGGCAACACAATCCCCCCACCATTGTACGACATCTTCCACTCCCTGTGCCTCTCACTAAGCTCCTTCCATAGGACAGAAAATCCTCTAAACCCCTCCTCATCACTCATGCACTTATATTAATTTCCAGTAACCTCCTGTGTATTTCTGCAAGCGCCTCCCACCCAACTCCACCAACACTGCCTAAGATCTGAACCATGCTATTCTACATCAACAGTTTTTGAAAGCTCTCACTACAACCCCGTGAGAATGATACACTCTATCAACCTCGCTGCATACCCTCTCTAACAAATGTATGCTCTGTCTCCCACGCCCCCCCCCCCCTCGAAATGCGTCTCTACGCAAATATCACCTCAATAAATCTCGTAGGGCCACCGGACACATAACCTGCCCCTTTCGGGTCCACATCAGCCCTCCCTAATGACGCAGTTCCAATCACCCTCCTACTATTGCCACCACCGGTAATGCACGGAAAAAAAACACAGGTCCTCGCACACAAACTCCTGCTTCACCTGTACGTTATTCTCTGCAGCGCATTATACACTATAAAAGCCACACTTTCCCATCCACAACCATCTAACGCGCAACACCCTTCCCCCTCCCCCCCCTCACTTTCTGCCAAAACAAACGGGCTCGCCTCCCTAATTAAGATACCCACCCCCCCTTTTAAACGGGCCAGATGGATGTGTTACCACCTGAAACCCCTCCATCTCCAACACCCTAACCCTCCTTAAATTGTGCTCCTTAGGAACACAACATCCCACTCTAAATTTATTCAGAAACTGTTCGAAACCATACTCTCTTACACTATTACACAAACCATTAACGTTTACTGTCATACAACCGTGAGGCCTTTTAAGTTTCCACCCCTGCCTCCTCTCTACACTCTTCCTTGGCCACCAGAAACGCGTGGGACCACTGTCACCTGCACACTTCCCTCTCTCCCCCCCCCCTTCTTTCGGCCCTCCTGTCCTGGCCACCACTACCTCACTTCTGCCCATATTTGCTTTCCTCAGTCCCTAGCGCTGGCGTTAGGACATCATCTGAAATCCGATGCGCGGCTCTCTTTCAGTGACAAGGCGCATCCCCCTCCATGGCTTGGTCTGGGATGCCTCACAATGTACCTTCTACCACCCAGTACACAGTGACAAGATCTCGTGACACCTCAGTTCACGCTATCACTCCCTCGTCCCGAATAATTCTGTGTTGATGCCCCACAGCCTTCATCACCTCATCTTCTACTACCCTGCCAGGAGCATCCACCTCCTCAAGGCGGTGACAATGACTCAAACCCGGCCTAATTCTCCACAAGTTCCAACACTTCCTCCTGTACTTTTTTGCTCACCCGCTCCACGGGAAGGTGTCTGGAACCAGGTTAACTGGTCAAGGGCTCTCACCCTCTCCCCCAGCTTTATACGCCTCATCCACTATACTCGCTCCATAACGACCACGCCATCCTCACGTCGTTGACAACACCTGCTTCCCTGGTTAGAAGCGGATGTTCCGCCTCTGGCAGGAGCTCGTTGCCGCTTCCCACACACCGCCGCATGTGATCGTATTCCCCACATAGTCCGGCAGGTAAGGTGCCTTTGTCTCCCGCGTAATGACAACCATGACCTGTTTCCTGATTCGACTTTAGTGTACACGAAAGACGGTATGGGTGTCGCAATGACATTTTTAGGTTAAAAGTGCCCTCCGGGCATACCTGTGTAGGCACCCGACACTCACTTACCATGTCTGGGCCACATGAACAGTTCCGTATTCCTCAAATACTATTCTGATAACTGTCTCTATCCGCCTCAAATGGGACATTACGCAATTTAAATCCATGTATAATGTCTGGATACATCGATCATCCTCACACACACCAGCTGGTGTTGCATCACGAACTACGACGTCCTGAAAACGGTTGACCAACGACTCGATAAACCGTTGCTGAGAGCAGTTTCAACAAAAAATCTACGTGCTCCGTTCAATGCTACGCCGTACAACTCATCATCCTGAATGCCAACGTGTCTCTGATGAATTTAGGGTATAAAACCTGGCTGAGGCTGGCGTTATTGCCCCACTGAGAAGATCAACTACCGACAGTGTTAATCCTGCGTCTGTAACTGCACGCCATGTTGACTAATAGTAGTTCTCCTGGTCTGACGACAGAGGCTCGACAAGCACCACCTCACACTACTGCTGTCAGGGAACTGAATAGCGTTTGCGCAGTAAGGTCTTGCACGGCCCAATAGCGCTGCAGACAATGACCTGTTTGAGAAATAAGGGCCACTGCCAACAACGCCGTCCTCTGCCACTGTCTCTTCCAAGGTAAGTGTAAATATTTCTTATTAATAAAGTGCAAGTATTTCTTATTTATATAGTGTAAGAATTTCCTTAGTTATATATAAAATTATGAACATTGTGTGAATAGTATGGTGGCCTCTGTGCAACCACCCTACACTGAGCTCTCATAGCTCATATAAACTCAAACAGCAACACGCCACCACCACCACTTGTGACATACATAAAATGACATATTTTATTCATCTAGAGTATGTATCATATTTTCTATTTATTAACATTGACATATTAGATGAATTGTGATATATAAATAAGCCGTAGAGTTGATATAGTCTCGTCATTATTTTAAGTATTTTGGTTTTGTCTCCAAACACCTCATTCTCTCTCAACAAAAGTCTTCAATAATAGATGCGTAATAGTGATTTAAATGTTCATTTATTCCATTTCATTAGTGCATTATATTTATATCTCTTCGTTTTCTGTATGCAAATCATATTTAATCTCGAAAAAATGCATATTCTTTTAATACATTTTGGTGTCTGAAATGGATTAACTGATTCACATTATTTCTTATGAGAAAATGGTTTTGGTTTTTCCGCAAATTTTGGTTTTCAGCAGACTGTACTTGGAACGATTAAATCACAAAAACCAAGGGTCCACTAAAAAGCATTACCATGTGAGTGTGTACTCAGCTAGTTGTGGTTGCAGGTTTATCAAGTACCAAGGGTCCACTATAAAGCATTACCATGTGTGCTGTACTCAGCTTAGTTGTGGTTGCAGGGTTCAAGTAAACCAAGGTCCACTATAAAGCAGTACCCTGTGTGTGTACTCAGCTAGTTGTGGTTGCAGGTTTAAGTCACAGCTCCTGCCTGCCTCTTCCTGTGCCACTACAGGTTCACACTTCCTGCTCATGATTTTTATCATACCCATAGTTCCAGGACCTGGGGTAGTGATAATCTCTACTGATAAAACAAAGATACTCCAACAGCGTCCCCTTCAACCAAGTGACACAGTTTGCCAGATCCAGTTGCATGATGGCTCTCTTGTAGAATATGTAACCAGATACAGGTATCCAGGATAAAGGTCCCCAAACTTGGACCTGTTTGTAATGAGACATATTCACCATACAAAGAAAGGCTGATGGCACTTAGAGCTGTGGTCAGGGTTTCACCCCAGGTATGGTGTTTTGTTTATGTTTATTATGCACGCCAATACCATAGCCTTTGGGCAGTAATCAAAAATTACAGAGGCCTGTCTCAACCCTTGGGGGGGGGGGGTGGGGGCGGGGGGGGGGGGGGGGGTCTGCTGGACTTTGACCCTCGAGACCTTCCTCCAGTAAACTCCAGGAACATATTGGGTCCAGGGACTGGACCCCAAAGGTTTTGTGATAGCAGAACAAATTACAAAGATAATGAACTCTAGGTAGATCAGGTCACAATCCATGACAAGTTACAAAGGTCTATACAGATTACAGATGTACCATATTGGTCCAGGTGACGGGCCGCCAAAGTAGACAGCACAAACAAGGGGTACAAAGGTAAAAAAATCACAAGTTACTAGAGGTTATGAAACATGTAAGTAAAAAGTAATACTATAGACTTATGCTTATACATAGTTTACTAATCATGAACAAATTAAGATCTAATGAACAATTCACACGTCCACAACCCGTCACAACTGTAAGAGTTTACAGTGGCAAATATTGTGACTGTTGGTTCTCACACACAATACACACAGACACACAAATAGATGAGAACCCACATACACACAGCACGAGTATAGCGATCATTATTACTATTATTAAAATCAAGGGGAATCGCTAAAACCCGTATGATTATACAGCGCCTGGGGGGGGGATAGTGGAAGGCCATTCAGGCTTAATTCCGGGGAACGGAGCATCTGATCCATTCCCTAAATCAAAGAGCCCCTCACCAGACATCAAGGACCTTTCCCGTGAGGGGTTATAGCGATCATGAAGATGCAAGGCAAGGAGCTGAGTCACGACCCCCTGCAACCACAATTAAGTGAGTACATACACACAGAGCACAAGCACTCAACATATATGAGTACACAAATGCACACACACACACACACACACACACACACACACACACACATGTAGTTTAGATGGCCAAAGACTACAAACCTCACTCAAGGACAAAGATCTGGGTGAGTATAACACCGAGCATAATCTCCTGAAGCGCACATCAATCAGAATAACTGGCTGCATCATACGGGCGCCTGCAAACCTACGGATAGCGTTCCGATACCTCAGTAAGGATTCGTTTTAAGACTCTGTATCACCCTTTATGTCAGGCCATACTGGAGTATGCAACACCAGATTGGAATCCACACCTAGAGACAATAAAAAAAGGCCCCGTCAAGAAATTAGAGAAAGGCAAAGGTTTCTGCAACAAGACTAGTCCCAGAGTCTACGGGATTTTCTACGAAGAAAGGTTGAGGAAGTTCGGACTGATGACACTGGAGACAGTAGGGGTCATGGGAAGACATGATAATCGACATATAAAATACTGCATGGAATAGAACAAGGTGGACAAAGACAGGATGTTCCAGAGAAGGACACAGACACAAGAGGTCACAATTGGAAGCTGAGACTCAGATGAATCAAAGGAAGTTGCTGTAGTTACCTGGAGAGAGTTCCAGGGGTCAACGCCCCCGCGGCCTGGTCTGGGTGGGACCAAGCCATCAGGTGGATCAGAACCGTGAACAACCATGCTGTAATTTTGTTTTAACTGCTGCTGCACGTAAACCACGTACGAGCCACAGCCCGGCTGATCAGGAACCGACCCATTAGGTGCTTGTCCAGTGCCACTTGAAGACTGTGCCAAGAGGCTGTTGGTAATCCCCCTTAGTATGCTGGGAGGCAGTTGAACAGTCTCGGTCCCCAGAACCACTATTGTATGGTCCTCTATCGTGCTAGTGGATACCCCTGCTTTACATTGGGGGATGTTGCATCGTCCCAGCCAGTCCTTTTGCTTTCGTAGTTATTGATTTTTTTGTGCCAAGTTTGGTACGAGTCCCTCTAGTATTTTCCAGGTGTATATAAATCATGTATCTCTCCCGCCTGCCATGTCAGGGGATAAAAAAAAAAAAAAAAAAAAAAAAAAAAAAAAAATAAAAAAAAAATATACAGGTTCAGGAACCTCAAGCGCTCCTCAGTAATAGAGGTGTTTTATCTCCGTTATGCGAGTTAGGAGCATTCTTCATTCATAGAGTAGTCAGTGCATGGAATAGCCCTAGAAGTAAATGTAGTGGAGGCGGAACCAACATAGTTTTAAGGCAGGTATGATAGTGGCTCATGGGCGGAGAGAGAGGCCCTCGTGCAATCAGCGAAGAGTGGGTCCAGGACTGTTGACTCGACCCATCAACCACAAATAGGTGATTACAAATAGTCGTGTACACACACACACACACACACACCACACGTTAATGCTTTATTTACAGGAGCAAAAGTCATGGTATTTTCCAGAATGGTTTGTAATATACCACTGTGATAAAAACTTGCCATTTCTTGAACAATTCTGAGTGAGTTGTTCTCTAAATTCATTTAATTTTAATCGCACCCAATACATAATGACGCAAGTTGTGACAGTAGTCTCAACCGGCAAAGTTTACATTTCGTTTGGTCTACATCAGGTGGTGGGTGATTTAACCTGCAAAGATACTTTAACCCCAGCTGGAGCCGGGCATTAGTGACATCCAAGAGTCAGTTTATTTTTGTGGATGTAACCATAGAACATGTGGCTCCTCCTGCATGATAGAATGATGAAAGATGGTACTGACTTTTGTCAGTCTTCTCACTTAGTATTATTTCAGTAAAATTCAACTGAAGTTCTTTTTCATATATTGTTCTCAAAACTGCTAACTGACAATCCAAGATTGTAATTCTACTCCCACTTTGAAAAGACATACAGCTTAGCCAATATTCATTTCTATCATGCATCTGAAGAGACCCAATGTGAGATGGAATCCCCAGCTATGCACTCTGACTCCACCTGTCCAAAATCCACCATACCTGTGTTTTGGCTTCTGACACAAGCATGCCACGATTTATACTCAATGAGTTGAAAAGCATTTATGAATGACACTCAGTTAAATTAAAAGTGCCATCTTAGATACATGGACGCATTTTGAGTGCAAGGAGTAGGGCAAAACAGATCAGTTTGAAGGTAAGGCCCAGTTATTGAAGCATGCCCAACGTCCTTTATGAGAACCACACTCTGTATACGACAACAGCAGCACTACCACTGCACCATGTTGTTACAACACAGCACTACCAGCTGCACCATTGTTTGTGAACGAACCACCAATGTAAATAATTTTGTGAGAGTGTGTGTCTGTGTGACTAAGTTACCATTTACAACTTAATGCATCTCTGCTTGGCTTCAAGGCGAAGTTTTTGGTTGTGATTTAAGAAGTATTTGAAGGAAATGGAGAATGGTGTTGGAATGGGGTAATACCCATGGGGCGGAGAAGTTCTGCAGTGCCTTGCTTGACATAGATCATGTTTCTGATTCATGCGTAGTTCCGTTTCCATTTTTTCGATCCATCTCTGTGGAAATGGTGCTAGTGTTAAAAGATGTTGAAAAGATGTATCTTGCTTATAATAGATCATTGGTTGATTATGCTGTGCACACTAGCTCTATGTGTCTGACTGATGTATGTGTATGCCTTGGTGTGTTTTTCCATGTGTATTTGTGTACTCATATAAGTGTGAGGTGTGCTGCTCTTGTATGTGTACTCACCTATATTGTGTGTGTGACCTATTAATATTTGCAACTGATAACTCAATTACATTTGTGACGAGTGTAGACGTGTAAATTGTGCTCATTAACATTACCATTACCATGCATAAAATGTAAGGTAAATTTACCTACGATTCATTATCTTTGTTAACTTGTGACTTCATTACCTTTGTATCTTTATTCAGTTATCATAACTTGGCCCAGTCCCTGGACCATTATTAACTCTGTAATCATTTGACTACCACCCACAGATGGTATTAGGTGTCCTACCACCACACGTGATGGTATGGGGTGACTACTACGCCACGTGATGGGTATGGTGACTACCACCAATGTGATGAGTATGGGGGGTGGCTACCACCCATGGGATGGGTATAGAGTGACTTACCACCCACGTGATGGGTATGGGTGACTACCACCCATGCGATTTGGTATGGGTAACTACATCCCACAAATGGTATGAGGTGACCACCACCCACAAGATGGGTATGAGGTGACTACCACCCCACAATGGGTATGGGGTAACTACCACCCACATGATGGGGATGGGGTGACTACCACCCAAGTGATGATATGGGGTGACTACCACCCACATGATGGGTATGGGGTGACTACCACCCACGGGATGGTATGGGGTGCATAATAAACATATTAAACTAACTCAAAATTACTGTTTATCAATGCATAAATACAAATTATTAAATTCTTTACTATAAATAAAATATTTTTTCTAATATTGGAGATAGATTCTGTATGATTTCTTTTGTAATCACAAAATTTTTTTAGAGAAATCATCTTCAGTATATAAATCATCTTCACTTGATAATAAATTATAATATCACAGCCAATGGACAAGGGTCAGAACAATAAAAGAAGATCCAGTAACCAGCTAAGGACTCCTAACATCAAAGGTGAGGCTGTAATAACACGAGGAAAAACTTGTGGTACTGCCAGCCAGGACACAACCCTCATCACCACCGACACCATCACAACACACGACAGACAACAACAAACATGGCTGCCGCAACAGTCCAAGATAACTCCTTCCCCAGTATTGTGTCAAGAAGATCACCGACCAGAAATAGCTAAACTCCTTATGATTCAGAACCTAACGACACTAAACTAACTCAAGAAATGCAGGAACTAAAGGCTAGCAATGCAGATTACCTCAACAAGATCACTGCTCTTGAACATAAACTAGACACTCTAGAACAACAAAGCAACACCCACCCCCGGTCCCTAGACACCATCAACACACAAAAGACCAAGTCCCCCTACTTACTACCAACCAAAACAGAGGAAAGATCAAGAGTGGACTAACAACTTGCCAATGTCAAAACCCAACTTCCAAGACCATAATGACCAACAGCAGCTATCTGACGCTGTTGTAATTAACAGCAAACATCCTCCAGCCACAGTCCCCCAAGAGACCTGCATAGAGACCACCCTACAGCTTTTCAAGGACCACCTTCGCCTTTAATATACGTAAGTGACGACCTAAAGGATTGCAAACTGATGGGCTACCAAGCATGTAAAAAAACAGAGCTGTTAAAATTCAAAACTAGCCTACAAAGAAACAACCTACTAAAAAAATCTATTTCTATGAAAACTGATGTTTAAAGTCAATGAGTGCCTTACCAAAACAAAACAAAACCTTCTTTATCGGCTAAGAAAAATTACGCTATGCCCAAAAAAATCCACCAGTGCTTTTTGAGGGATGGAAAAATACAGTTAGGAAACAGCCCACTGGGAAGAGATACTTCATCTCTACAGAACATGACCCTTAAAACATTCCTAAGTGAGGCTGGACTAACAAAAATCAGAGTAAAGGGCAGATAATACCCATAGTCCACTGTTAGTGTTATATTGTCATAAATTTGTGCCCCCCTAAAATTCTAATACCCCAACTACTTTTAATTGTCATTGTTGTATTTAACGACCATTCTACCCCATAGTCTTCATTGTGTTTAATATCTACAGAATCTATCTCCTTTTTTACAACTTATCACATCAAATGTTCCATCTTATTTTATTATATACTAACCCTAACTTGTCTTCAATAATTCTACCTCACTTTAAAAAATATTCAATTGCCCAATTTTATTCTAAATCCCTATTATTGCCCAATTTTACTTTAAACTTTTGATCAAACTTTTATAAACTTTTTTTATTTACCCTTTTTATTTCAACTTTTTTTAAACATATTTTCCCAAATACAAAATTTTTTATTATCCTGTCACCACTTACAGCATATTTTTTTTTTTTTTTTTTTTTTTTTTTTTTATTTTATTTAAAACCAAAAATAGACA
>NW_026505930.1:0-15752 GCF_026875155.1 Cherax quadricarinatus
GAAGGGTAGCAGAACTAAAAAACAAAATTTTCCTAAAAAATAATCATGACACTTCAAAATGTTTCAACTCTTATTTCGATAACTATTAAGTTATTCTGAGGAAGTTATTGAACAAGCCATTTCTAACATTCACTGAGCAAATCACTCATTTTATTCAGTCAGTTTTATCTATTACATCACATTTTTGGTTTGTGTGATGTGTAAAAAATCATCTTTATTGGGAAAGCACTAAACCCAAAGGGTCATATAGTTCCTGGGGGCATTTAGGTTCGATCCAAGGATGGTGAGGGCAAGTCCAATTCCTTGAATTAGGAGCCCCTCAGTGGCATCAAAGAACTGAGGGTCAGGACTGTTACGTATTAATAAATCATCTATCTGCACTGTAAAACTACTAGTGTTTTCGGCTAATAAAAGTTAAGAGATTAAAAGTTATTGTAAAAATTTCTTGAGTACACATGAATTTTCGTGCCTGCTAGGCTGTACCTGTTTTCGCATGGCTAAATAAATTTTTGGAAAACAGAACATTTCATGATTTAACCTTCCCAAGCTCTTGAATTATAAGTTCTTGGTGTTTAAATTTATTAAAGGTAAAAGGACGTTGCTATTTTTCGATGTAGCTATATATAAGTATCAGGAACTGAAGGCCGATTCCAAAAGTCATTAAACCCTCTGAGTTCTTCAGTTGTATACATTACAAACTTATTTTAATGGAGGTGGAGATAGCAAGACTTCATATTAGGAATTCATCCAGGACAACAGTGCCGGCAAAGATGTATTCTTCAGTCACTGAAGTGTTTACCATCTCTGTTTTACCGTCTCTGGGTTTTTTTTTTATCAGTTCCAAAACATTGTAATCTGCCTGAGAGCCTGGGTCCACAACACATAGTAACACTTCTTCAACCTACATTAATCAACAGCCTTAAGAGTAAGACTACATAAAATTCCTATAAATGTTAGGTGATATACTGAGAAGGAAGGAGGAAGTAAGGGAGGGATGAAGAGTAAAAAATTATTCTGATTAACCTGGATGGCTAATAACCCAGAGAAATCAAAGAAAATCACTCTCCTATTTCCATTGGAGTACTTCATCATCTTCCCCAGGACGCGGCATAACAGTCCGCTAATACCTAGGTCCCTACTTACTGCTAGGTGAACAGGGACGATAGGGGTAACTAAGAAAGACTGCCCCGGGTTTCCACCAAAGCCGGGATCGAACCTGGGTCCTTCATAAGGGTTGTTAGCTTACCTTCTAAACCAACCTGCTGGATGCACGTGTATCCTACAAATGATTTAGATCATTGCAACTTAAGTTTGATTCATTTTACATATATCCGATACAGTAGCACTTGCTTGGCATTTCTGAGGGTGCCATAATGCAGCACATTAACAAGGAAAGAAATTAAATACTCAAGCTAGGTAAGGAAAAAGACAAACTAGATGTAACTGAGCCGCGTGGTGGACTTCAGCTACTAGCCTGACCTTGAATCTACCTAGAGGTTGTTCTTGGGGTCAACGTCTCCGCGGCCTGATCCTCGGCTAGGGCTCCCGGTAGATCAGAGCCTGATCGGCTAGGCTGTTCCTGGTGGACGCATGCAATCCAATGACTGAACCATAGACCGCTTAGTCGGACACTGATTTTAGGTATCTGTCCAGGTCCTTCTTGTAGATCACCAGGGATCTACTGGCAATCCCCTTATGTATGATGGGAGGCCGGTGAACAGTCATGGGCCCTGGACACTAGGATACTAATATTTTGTAAGCTTTTATTTCGATACATTTTGGATACTTCATACATAATATACGTAGTGGCACACATACACACACATACACACATACAGGATTTCACATCTTCCTGTGAACTGACCCTCTAACCCTCACTTCTCTCCTCCATCTCTCTCCCTCTCTGTCAAGTGGGTTTTTGATAACGTGGATGGGGTAAAAATACTCACGTAGGCTGGTAGTACGTATAATCTAACGTTAGTATGGGTAGCGCCAACAGCCGACCTGCCTCTCTGTGCTCCCAATCTTCAACTGACTCTCAAAGTGCCTACGGGTGACGGGTGTTTGAAATCCTGCTATGGTCAGCAGCAATATGAATACAGTCAATGATTCACACAGACGGTTGGTAGTGAGTCATCTACTGGTACACTGGTTACTGGTAACTGGTTACTAGGAATTGGTACTACTACTGAGAGCTCGGCGACGCTAACGTATGTCGTCCCGACATACAGCTACTACAAACTAGAGACGGCAGGTGTACGGCTTGGGCTGATTCTATACAATGTCAAAGTACACAACAATTGAACATTATAACATACAGAAGTAGAATATTGGAATGGAAGCTTACGTAACTGAAACTGTAATGAAACTGTAACGCAATACAAGGTATGATATAGCACAACTCATTGAATGAAACTCAACGTTGGGATTACACAATAGAAGTGATAAAAAAAATTTGATCGATCGATCTGTATTCATGTGATCTATGGATTCTGAGGAAGGAATATATACAAAGAAAGAAGTTGATAAATTAGACACATGTGCAACTCTTGGGTATCTTTATTGAGGAAACGTTTCGCCACACAGTGGCTTCATCAGTCCATACATAGGAGAAACTTGAAGAACAGGAGGAGAATGAGGTAATCAGTCCCTCAACCTTGAGTCGATGTGTTCAGTCCATCAATCTTGAGTAGAATACGGCAGATGAGCGGAGAAGCAGCTTATAAACCGTTTTGGCGGGAAAAGGTGTAGCAGTCATAGGTATGTCACTTTTGTTAAATTTTGGGGAAGTGGGGTTTTTTGCCCAAGAATTAGGAAAGGGCGAAAAATTTTCCAAAAGTATTAAATCCCAAGAAGTTGAAAGTTCGACAGGTTTGTAGATGAAGGGTTTCGAGAACCAAAACATGTTGATAAATTAGACACAGGGAGCAATCTTGGGAAAATTTTTTATTGAGAAACGTTCCCACACAGTGGCTTCATCAGTCCAACTTTAGGAGAAACTTGAAAAAACAGGAGGAGAATGGGGAAATCGGGTCCCTAACCCTTGAGTCGATGTGTTCATTTCCACCCGTATGGACAGGATGAAGCCACTGTTTTGGCAAACTTTTCCTCAAAAAAATACCCAAGATTGCACATGTGTTTTAATTTACAACGGTGGGTTTCTCGAAAAATTCAACGAAAAACCCTTGTCAGTAACTGCAATTCTTGGGATTTTAAATACTTGGGAAAATTTTTTGCTTCCCAAAATTTTTTTGGGCACAACCCTTATTTCCCAAACTTTTAACAAATGTGACACTCCCCATGACTGCTCCCACCTTCCTGCCATACGGTTTATAAGCTGCTTTTTTCCCCCGCTAAATTGCCGTTTTCTACTCAAGTTTGATGGACAAACACATCGACTCAAGGTTAGGGCCCTTTTTTCCCTCATTCTCCTCCTGTTTTTTTAATTTTTCTCCTATGTATGGACTGATGAAGCCACGGGTTGGGGCGAAACGTTTCCCCCCAATAAAGATCCCCAAGAGTTGCCCCTGTGTCAAAATTTTAATCAACGTGTTTTCTCTTAACCTTAAATTTTACAAAAGAAAGAATTTTTTAAACCGGAAAGGCAGTTTCCCGGTTTGGCACTCAAATCTAGACGGGTTAAAACCCTTTTCTCAGAATTCGGGGAGAAGAAAAACAAAAAAAAAAAAATTCTTGAATTAGATAATTTAAACTGAAAATTATTCATCTATACGGGTTATTTACTTTTTAACTCCAACTCTGCTAGGGTGAGATTGATATATGCAAAATGGGTGTAAACTTGGGAGGATAAAAATCTTTTTCACTGGCTAACTCAGCGATTTGAGGCAAATCTAAATTTGGAAGTAACAAATATTGAGGATTTCTCAATACCTGTCTTTACTTTGGGGAATAACGACTTCAGGTTTAAATCTCTGAGTGAGTATAAAGGAGGTAGACAGTACAGGATCAGGAATTGTCAGAGTCTGTCACTTTTAGTCGGGGTTTGGAACATCATTATCATCACAACTAACTTCATTGATCTAAAGGGGGCGATTTTTTAAAAACTACCATACAAATTTTCTCAAAACCTTATACTTTTTAAACCAGTGTATTTCAACTACCCCGATAAGGACCAAAAAACCCTTTTGAAAAGGCTTGGGCATTGCAGACGTTTTTTTTTAAAAGTTATCACATAACTCTCGAACCTATTTTTGATTTTGGATGGCTTTGCTTGAGTTTTTTCGAACTCTTGTAAATTCTGTTTTTTATTTAAAATTTGTTTAAAGGGGATTTTTCAAAAAACCCATTTTGAGCAAGCGGTACGATTGTTTATGAAATCATCGGGGTTTTGAAATTTTTGGTTTTCCGGATTAGAATTTTACCCAACTCAAAAGGCAAACGTTTATCAAAACCTACAATGCAAAAATGGGGAGGTCACCTATAAAAAACACTGTAAGCAAATTTAAAAGCACACGCAAAACCGGAAATAACTTAAATCCCAAGTTTTCACTGGGGGGAATTGATAGGGGGCTCTCAAGACATAAAAAAGTACTTTCTTTTTGGGTACGTTCCGCAAACCCCCTTTTCCCTGGCGGGTAAATGGGAACAATGGTGGTTTTAAAATTTTTTAAACAAGGTAAAAACAAATTTTCAAGAACCCTCATTACAGAATTCCCCCCCTTTTATCTTTTTACTAGGGATTTAAAGGGGGGGGTAGGGCCTGCAAAAGCGTTCTTTAAATGCTTTAGCTACTTCTGGGCAGTCTTATCTGCAATAGGAACAAACTCAAAATCTGGTAAAATGTCTACCATAACCCCAAGATGTTTTTTTGCCCTGGAGGGAACATTGGAAATTAGTTAACAGATCTAGTGCAACCCCCTTTCCCCAGGTTCGCTAGGGGTTGGGTACACTTGGATTGGTTTAGGACCATTAGAACCCAACCCTTTTTAGTTTCATGCAACACTACATTTCAAACATACTCGAAATATCATTTTGCCAAAAAAACGAGGCCAAAAGTATTTCAATCTGGCTTGTTTTACTGAAAAATTCCATACCAGGGGCGAAACACCTGGTAAAAAACGTAACTACTGAAGGGGGCTCCCTTCACAGTGACTGTGGAATTACTAACTGGTAAAACCTTCTGCTAGGAGTACCCCAAACCGGCTTTTCGTTTACGTAATCTTGGTTCATGACAAAGCCACTGTTTGGGTGCTGGGGGGCTTCACAGTCAGAATAAGATTTTCCGAAGCAGGAATCGAATCACCCCAGACCACATGGGACTTTTCGTTGGCTTTCTTTACCTCTTCGGGCACAAAAAATGGAGGGTATGCATTTTTCTAAACAAACATGTCGTGATAAGGCATCTGAAACCCAAAAATTTGATTTTCCAGGTAAGTGAAAAAGGGGAAAATTGAACTCTTGGATAGTAAAGGGTCCATCGGGCAAACCCTTTTCCAGAAAGGATTTTTGTTTTTGGAATAAAGGTATCAGTGGAGCGGGCCCTGCCCAAAAACAGAACAGAGTACTGATAAAAAATGTTTTGGGAAGGGTGCTTTAAAGACCATACAAATGCTAAACCCTTCTTGCTCATTGCTGAAAAATTTTCCCTTTCACCCCCTTCGAAAGGGATTTCAGTTTAGAAAAATGAAAACTGCTTGTACTTGCCATCAAGTCTTCTGACAAGTAAGGGCACCTCATCCAAATAGAACTAGCATCAGTTTGTCAAAATAGAAGGGCTTAGAAAAATCGGGAAAATTTTAAAAAAATTGGGGGCAAAGTTAGCTTTTTTTTTAGATTTTAAATGCCTTTTTTGAGGGAAAAGGTCCAAACAAAAGGAGCATTTTTCCCTTAAAGCAACTCAGTTAGGGGACCCAGCTATAGAAAAAAAATTGGAAAATAAAAAAAAACTATAAAAACCTGCTAAGCCCACAAAGGATCTTACGGCATCAAAATTTTTTGGGTTTGGAAAATTTAATACTGCCATTACTTTACTTTGGCAGAACGAAAACCCCTAAAGGGGGTGACTACGGCCAAAAAAATTTTAAATTTCTATCTGAAAAATTAAACTTTTGGGACATTTTTGTAATCTTTAAATTGGGCTTTTTTCAACTTACCAATACTACATCAATCTTTTCCAAGTGTGTATCCACGTCTTTAGACATGACGATTACGCCCATCTAAGTAAAAACCAAAAAAGGCTTTAAACCTAGAGACCCAAAGAATTAGTCATGAGCCTTGAAAACGGATAGGGGGGGATAAAAAAACCCAAACGCCAAAAAGGGAGGAAATGATAAGGGCCCTGTAGGATGGGAGAATGCAGTTATCTTGGCTGTCCTCGTAAAAGGGCCCTCCCCCCCAAAAAACCCTTTGAAACCCAATCCAGGGTTTGAAAAAAATTTTTTTATCTCCGATGTTACGAAAAAAGATCACCCAGTACGGGGAGCGGGAAGGTTTTCTGGAAAAATTTTTTCGCTTTAATTTTCCAAAAGAATAAATCCCCCTGGGCCCCAAAATCCAACCCTTTCTTAGGTACAAAGGCAAGGGCGCTTTCCCAAAGGGTAAAATTTGCTGGGTGCAATAATTTCCATCATCAAGCATTTGATTGAAAAATTCTTCTGTGACAGCAATTTTGGGAATGAGGAAATTCTGTACCCCGGTTTTAGATAAGTCTATTTACCGGGGTTCAAGTGGAATACAATGGGAAAATAAGTTCGTTATACCCATCTTCAAACCCGGTAAGGCAATGGCTTTACGAAAGTTTGTTTTAACAGAGCAAAAATTCTTGACTTCACTGGGGAAATCAGTGGGGGGCTAATTTTTTCTTTCCCCAACTGGGGAACAGATTTATCCGGTGAAGTGGATGAGGTCCCCCCCGGTAGAAATAGCACCGACCCCCCTGGTCCCGGTGACAAAATCATCCTCAAACCCGGAAACAGGGGAAAGGGTAGTGAACAAGGTCCAAAAAATTGGTATTTCTCTGAGGGCGAACACGTTTACCAGAATGTTAGCTAGGAAGAAATGGGGTTTTTACTATCTCTTCCAAAATGTAAGGGTGGTTTTTAACAAATAGAACCCCTTTAAATTTTGGGAGGAAACACTGTCAACTAGGAAAGTTTTCCCCCCCAAACTGGGAAAACTAGGAAAAACCCCAACACCTAGAGGGGGCCCCCCCTAGCCCGACAGGGAAAAGTCTTTCTGCAGAAAAGGCATGTGACAACAACAAGAAAAAGGCTTACTAGTTGCAAGTAAACATTTTCTGACAAAAGGGTTTTCCCCCGAGGAAAACTACTACTTTAACTAGAGACAAAAACAAGGATAGGGTCACACTCAAAGGGACAGAGCGTCCTCGTTTCACTTGAGGTAACTGGACACTATCTTTCAAGTCTGAAGTTGCAGGAACACAGACAGGGGGACAGGAACACGTGCCCGAAATGCTTGGGGACGCTACTGGAAAATTTCACTGGCCCGTAAGGACTTAAATTGAATGCGTACTCTGGGGGCAGTAAAAGGGAGATCCCCCGGATCCAAGCTGGTTTAAACCCAAAAAAGGTACATCAAAACATCAATTTGGGATGCCACGATAAGGGTCGAGCAAAAATGCGTAAATCTCCCCATGGAAGCAAATCCCAGTAAAGGGCACCAGGAAAAATAAAACTGGGGCGACAACAAGGAAGGAAGGGAGTGAAAATCTCACCTTGGATAGAAAAAGTGGGGGAAGTCCGACTTTTGGCCCCCAGGGGGGAACCAGCCCACTCCCCTAAGGGAAAGGGAAAAATGATCGATTCTACCCAAAGGACAGTCGTTTAAATGCTTATCCCTAAAAAAACAACCTGAATAATTTTTACTTTTCGCACCAGAGAAAATAAAAAAAAAGAAAGGGGGCATTATTAGGGGATCTTTTCACTACAGGGGCCAAAGGGTTTCATTGGAAGTTATGTGCAAACAAAAAGGGTTTGGGTGTCATAAAAAAAAGATTTTTCCCCTTCCCTCCCAAAAACATCTATGTCAGAGAAATTTTGAAGCAACATCATCCGCAGGAATTTTCATTCTCGGGAAATGCTTAAGGCTTCAAAGGAATTGTGAACCGGGGGGGTTTTCCCCCATTATCACCTACTGTCACCATAGGAAAGGTTTTTACTGGGGGGCTCCCAATTCCCCCCAATTTGGGAAAAATGAACCTGGTTCTGGTTATTTTGAAACCACATTTTTGTTTTCTCTACGGGTTTTGGGGGTTGGAACAGCCACGGAAAGACCTAGATACTGAAGGTTTTAGAGAGCTTTTCACTCAGAAAGTGTCATGTCCAGTATTCTAAAGATAAGACATAGGGAGGATCTGACGGTACTCATCATAGCACGAAAAGCCTCTTAGGGGGACTAAAACCCGGACAATTAAATTTCAATAAAGGGCCCCGGAAACCCCCAGTTGGGAACAAGTCCGCTGACTATGGTTTTCTGGAAAATACAAGGGGGGGGGGGGGGGAAAATTTTTTGGTAAGGTTTAATAATGACCCCAGTCACTGGTCCTTGGGGATCCTGGATCGTTTACGGGGCCACGATTTGCGCTGTGGGGGCAAACAAAGGTGGGGCAGACGATCAAAAGCTCACAAAGGAAGCAGGGCGGCATTTTGTTCTTTTTTGCTTTCCCAAAAGGGTGCTTTTTTTTAGCAAAAGACCGTTTTGGGTGGTTTTTTCCCGTCAGGGACAAAAAACTTTAGGGCTGGAAAAGCATTGGGAAAAAGATGATAAAAGTTTTGTCTAATCTAACAAACAAATCACTAACATTTTATTATTTATAGGTTAACATTCACAAGTTCCCGAAGAACGACATATGGGGCAGCTGTTTTTACCCGGAAAGAGGAAAGAACAATCAGTTCCTCATATTTTTGGGCCACTTAGTAAGATTCCTGAAGTCCGCATATCAAGGAAAATCAACAACGTGAAACGCCCGGGACCGATGAAGACTTCCCTTTTGCAAGCTGATAAATTTTTTTCCTCTGAAGGGGGACCTTCAACTAGAGCAATTTAAAACGAAAAACGAATGGCAGTAAAAAACCCTGCTTCAAGACAAAGTACATGGCCATTGAATAAAGGTAAAGCAAAAAGGGAATTCCCCCGAGTAAAAATATATTTTCCCCAGTGTCCGGGGGCGGTCTTTCAGTCCATAAGGAACTGGAGGACTGATGGGCAGCAAACAGCATTTTCCTGAGAGGTCTTTAGTGTCGCCATTCCCCTAAAATATCACTTGAAAGGGAGTGAGACATAATGGGGAAAGAAGTTGGGACAAGAACAAATAAGGCAAAAAAAATGAACAATAAAAATGATTTTAAAATGTTAAAATTAAAAAAAAAAGAGATGCAACTAATTCTGCAAGAAAATAAAAAAAAAAATGTCTAAGAAACACTGCAAGAGGAAGGGCTACTCAATATAAAGGACGCGGACAAGATGAAAAAAAAAAACATTGAAATTTTTTCAAGTAAAAAAATTACGGAGACTGAAATTTAAAATTAAAAAAAGCTGTCTGTAAAACCCTTTCTAATAAAGAAATTTTAAATAATAAAAAAATAAATCCCAAAGTAAAAAGTATAAAAAAAAATCCTAAAGTTAAATTTAAAGCAACGAGAGTTTAAATGGGGAAATTTTTAAATTTTTTTCTAAGAATGCATAAACAAAATTTAAAAAATTTAAAACAAAGACAACATGAAAGGGAAAAAAAAAAAAATGAAAAATTTAAAAAACTAAAACAATAATGAACTGAGAATAATTTAATTTTTTAAAAAAAACAATAAAAAAAAAATAATTCCCTGGGGAGAACAAGTTTCCAAAAAAAAAATAATTCCAAATGCCCGAAAAATTTCAACAAAATTTTAAATTTACTGGGAGAACAAGTGCAACAAAATAATTCACTGCACAACAAGGCAACAAAATAATTCACTGCCAACAAGTGCAAAAAAATAATCACTGCACAACAAGTGCAAACAAAATAATTCACTGCAACAAGTGCAACAAAAAAATTCACTGCAAAACAAGTGCAACAAAATAAGTGTAAAATAAAAAATGAGTAAAAAAGTTACACGGGGAAAAATGTAGATTAAATAATAAAAAAAAATAAAAAAAAACTGATTAACTTTTTAAACCCTTTTAAATTTGTAAATTAGACAAAACAATTTACTCAAACAGAGTAAAAAAAACATTTACGTTAAAAAAAAAGAAATTTTTTTAAATTACACTAAGAGTGAATTTTTAAAAAGGGGAAAAATAAAAAATATGAATAAAAAAAAAAAAGAAAAAAATGGGAAGTGAACACTTACAAGTGCTCCCTATCTTCGACTACTCTCAAAGTGTAACACTTACAAGTGCTCCCTATCTTCGACGACCTAAAAGTGCCTAAGGTTAGGGTTTTGAAACCTGCATGGTCAGCGCAATATGAATACATAAATAAAATTCCACGAGGGTTGGTAGTGAGTCACTCGGGTACCTGGTTACTGGTAACTGTTACTAGGAACTGGTAACTACTGAGATCTCTTTCTACCTCTTTTCCTATCTCTCTCTTCCTCTCCCCTTTTCTCCTCTCCTCACTAGGTGAGTACAGATCCTGTTAGGCATTTGATTAGCTGTAGCATGCAACACCACACACACAAAACGGGATTTCACCCCTTTCTGAACTGACCCTTTAACCCCTCACTTCTCTCCTCCATCTCTCTCCCTCTCTTACTCTCCCCTTTTTTCCATCCTTTTCCCTCTCCTCTTCTTTCTCTCTCTCTTCCCTCTCTCTCTTCCCCCCTTTCCCTTTCCTCTCTCTCTTCCTCTCTCTCTCTCTTCCTCCTCCCCCTCCTCCTTCTCTTTCCTTTCCCTCTCTCTCTCCCCCCCCTCTCTCTCTTTTCCTCTCTCTTCCTCTCCTTCCCTCTCTTCTCTCTCTCCCCTCTCTCTCCCTCCTCTTTCTCTCTTTTTCTCTCTCTCTCTCTCTCTCTCTCTCTCTCCCCTTTTCCTCTCTTCCTATCTCTCTTCCTCCTCCCCTCTTCCTCTTCTCTTAATCTCCTCTTCCTCTCTCTTCCTCTCTCCCACTCCTCTCTCTTCCCCCTCTCTTTTTCCTTTTCTCTCTCTCTCTCTTTCCCCTTCCCTTCCTCTCTCTTCCTTTCTCCTTCCCTCTCTCCTCTCTTTTCTCTCTCCTCTCTCTCTCTCTCTCTCTCTCTCTCTCTCTTCCTCTCTCTCCTCTTTTCTCTCTCTCTCTTCTCTCTCCTCCCTCCCCTTTCTCTTTCTCCCTCCACTCCCCCTTTCCCCCTTGTCCTCTCCCTTCTCCTCTCTCTTTTCTCCCTTTTCCCCTTCCTCTCTCCTCTCCTCCTCTCTCCTCCCCCTCTCTCTTTTCACTAAAAAAAAGGGTTGGGACCCGGGGAATCAGGGTCAGGTACAATGGTACGATGGGAGGAATGGATGGAGGAGCAGTGGAAAAAGGGGAGCAAGAAGGGAAAAAATTGGGGGAGTTTTCTGAAAAAATGGAGAAAAGCTCTGTGCAATGGGAAAAGAGGTTGGAGAATGAACAAAAATTTGGGGAGGCACAAGTCGAAACTGCGTAGCCAAAGGAAGGCCCAAATTTGAGGGAAACAGGGTGCGGCAAATCAGGGGCAGTGACCAGAGAAGACACAGCATAGAAGCTGAAGGCAGAACGGAAAGGAAGGAGAATTAAATTTTGCAAGGTCATATCAGCCCGCAAAAAAGGGCCAAGGAGTGAAAGGGAAAGCAGCTGGGTCAGATGGAGAGGGAATAGGGGAATGCTGAGGGACAATCAAAGGGAAAAAAACCACATCAGACAGGGAACCAGAGTCACTGAGGGAGAGAAAGGGAGGGGGGGAAAGGGGAAAATCAGGTTTACCTGGCTTTGGGAGAGGGGAGGAAAGGACCACACGAAAGATGGCAGGAAGAAAGAAAGGGGGATTGGAAAAACATCACGAAATAGGGGAGAAGACATGGACGAAATGTTTAAAATTTTTTGAGAATAAAGGGGGTACTTGAAGGGGAGAAAATGACCCCATCAAGCTGTTCTCAGGGTAAAAAGTGCGGAAACAGGTCCTCCAAGAGAAACCCCCGGGTTTAAAAACTTGGAAGAGTACAAGAAGGTGTTTTAGACAGAGACAGAACACAAACCCGAGGACAGCAGCTGAGAGAAGGGGCAAAAAAGGAAAAGGGGCTAGGAAAGGAACAAGGATGGAAACCCGCAGAGGTCAGCAAGCAGAACAAGCAGCAAGGGGAACACACACACAACCCACCTTTAGAACCCCCCAACCTTACACCATCCTAACACCACTACAATCCTCCCACAGCTTTCCCCCAACCCCCCAACCCCAAAAATCCCACATATTTTCCAGGTCTCCCACCCCCACAGGCCCCCCAAACCACAGTGTTGGAAAGGAAAACGAAGGTATGGTAACAAACGCTGATGGAATAACAAATGGGAGGAGTGGGGAAAAAAAAGGTCAAAGAGGTCACTGGACATCAAGCACTCACGAAACCAACTTATAGGGAGATAACGATGCCATCTTTCCAATGGGATACCAGATCCCGGAAAGCAAAGGAACAGAGGGGGGGGAGGGTGGCCGCTGACAAACACCGGGGGAATTTTGACGAGCTGGAAGAGGAGACAGCAGAGAAGAAAGTGATTACTACGGGAACGCTTCACTTGGGGGTCCCCCGGTGGAATTTCAGTGATTAAACCCCCCACAGAAAAGAGGAGGCCAGGGCAAGATATGACAGAGCAATAAGCGATGGTTGACACACTGGCTGCAGTGGCCAGAAGGTCATGCATGCAGGGCAAAGCTCCTGATCATTTGACTTTAACCAAAAGGAGATCGACTGGGAGAACTTGGAGCCACATGGGGGCCAAGATGCATGGAGGGCAAAGATGAGGGGGGTGGTACGGAAAACTTCAGCCCAACACGTAAGGGCACACGAGAGAGAGAGGAAAGAGGATGAACCAGCAAGCTGGATTAGTATTCCCCTTGAAGTGCAGATATTGAGGACAAAACATATGAAAGACCCCTTGGGACCATGTTCATGTGGTTTTGAGCTTCAAATAACATAGCTCTAAAGGGGGGGGGAAAAAGGAAGGCCGGGCAAATGAAAAAACACGAAAAGGGGGACTACAGGGGAATGGGAATTTCCTAAACGAGGTTCAGTGGGACAGAGAAGGCAGGGAAGCCGTTAATGAGATGTTTAAATGTACAACAAGTGAAAGGGGAGGCAGGGGAGGGTTTGTCCCCAAGGGAAAAAGGAAACAATGAAAAAAGCCAGGAGGCCCATGGTTCGCCCAAAAGGGTCCAAGGAGGCAAAAACCAAGTGTGTAGGGAAGGGAAAAAATACAGAAGGCAAAGAACCCGGGAGAATAAGGAGAGCAGTCGAGAGCCAGAAACGATATGCACAGTAAGAAGGGGGGCCCAACGACAATATAAAAACGACATAGCAGTGAAAGCCAAATTTTTTTGACCCCCCAAGCGTTATACACCCAAACATCAGGAGGAAAACAACAGTCAGGACCAGTAACGGGCTAAGGGAAAGGAAGGAGGAGAAAAAACAAGAAATGACAGTGAATTTTGTAGGAACGAACAAAGATTCAAAGAAGTGTTCACAAGGAGACAGAAGGGGGCCCCGAAAGACGGAGAGGTGGGGACCCACCAGTGCTGGACACAGAAAAACCCTAACCGAGGGGGAAGTGAAGAGGCTTCTGAGTGACTAATTTCCTCAAAGGGAATGGGGCCGAAACATCCTCCATGGGTCCTAGAGAGGCACAGAGGCACTATGTTACCCCTAAAAAAAACAATTTCAAAATATACGAAACAGGGGAAATTTCCTGAGCATGGAAGGGCAGCAAATGAGTCCCTATCTTTAAAAAAAGGAGACAGACATGAAGCACTAACTACATCCGTGTCACAACATGTATAGTATGCAAAGTCGGAAGATTGTCAGGGGAAGAGTGGTGGGGCACCTAGAAAGGTTTTCTCACAACACAGCCAACAGGTTTAAGGAAGGGAAACCTGTGTCAAAAACCTACTGGAGTTCTATGACAAGGTGACAGCATAAAACAAGAGAGAGAGGGGCAGGGGATTGATCTTTTTGGGCTGCAAAAGGCGTTGAACAGTCCACACAAAGATTAGTGCAAAAACGAGGACCAAACAGGGATAACAGGGGAAAGGGACTAGAATGGGGCAAGGAAAACTTGTCAGGGGAAAACAGCAGCGAGTAAAGGTACGGCGAGGTGTCAGAGTGGGCACCTGTGACCAGCGGGGTTCCCCCCAGGGGTCGTCCTAGAACGTGTGTTTCGGTATTTGTAACGCATGAGGGGGAAAGGGAAAAAACCCGAGGTGTCCCCGTTCAGATGAAAGTCAAGTTGATGAGAAGAATTCATTCGATCGAAACCAGGCAGAACACAAAGGGATCCGGACAGGCTGCGACCTGGTCCAGAATTGGCCCGGATTTCAATCCCACCAAAGGGAAAGTCATGAAGATTTGGGGAAGGGGCAAAAAAAGACCGCAGACGGAGTACAGTTAGGGTCCCAGAGACTACAAACCTCCTCGGGAAAAAAATTTGGGGGGAGATAACACCCGGAATCTGAATTCACATCAACCCAAATAACTGCTGCACATATGGGCGCCTGGCAAAAACCCCGAAAACATTCCGACATCTTAATAAAGGGAAACGTTCAGGACCCTCTACCAGTTACATTAGGCCCATATTGGAGTATGCGGCACCGTTTTGGAACCCACACCTAGCCAACATTAAAGAAACTCAAAAGTGCAAAGGGTTGCAAAAAGACTGTCCCAAAACTAAGGGTTGTCCACAGGAGAGGTTAAGGGGAAAACAAACCCGACACACGGAGGACAGGAGAGATAGGGAAGACATGTAACGACTTACAAAATACTGAAGGAAATTTACAAGGTGGACAAAGAAGGGTGTTCCGAGACGGACACAGCAACAAAGGGAAACAGTTGAAGCTGAAGACACAGAGAATCACAGGGATGTTAAATATTCTTTAGCCCCAGGTATCAGAAGTGGGAAAAGTTTTTTGGAAGCGATGTTGCAACCCCCGAATGGTTACAATTATTAGTATATATAAGTATAATTTTCCTTTTCATTAATTTTTTATTGCTTTATTTCAATAATAGCTAAATCGCAAAAGTATTGCTTATATTGTTTTTTGGCACTTATGTTTTAGGATGTACATAATTGTGCTCAGTTTTCCTTTTTATTTCAAATACTGTAATTATCGCTTGCGCTCGTTATAGCCGGCTTTTGAGCTGTGCTGTCCCGGGGCTATCAGGATCGGGGGGCTTCCCTCTCCTCCGTGAAGTATTCAGTCTGCCTAAACTTGCTTTTGGGGGTTGGGAAAATTGTCGTCTATTATTCTGTTTGTTTTGAGAACCTGTTCACAGAACCTTGTATAGACTAAGTGATTTCGCGTTGTACTGAGGTTTTTTCAATAGACACTCGAGCATCTCAGGGGCCTTAGCTATAGCTTCGACCAAAAATTTGAAATGGTTTTTTGTGTATTTTCACAGTCGGGTTTTTCCCATGTGAAATTTAAAAAGTAGTATGGGATTTTGTAATTTTGTGGAGGATCTGCTGATGGTCCCTACTTAGTTCGTTATAATTTCCCTTTAAACCTGATTGTGTCGCGCGCTTGTTATATGGCTTTTGGCTTACATTCTTTTCATTGTTCAAGCAGACGTTCGGTTGCCATCGGCAAAAAGTTATTTTTAATTTAGGA
>NW_026505931.1:0-16754 GCF_026875155.1 Cherax quadricarinatus
GTGTTTTACAATGCGAGACACGATGCATTGAAATCACAGTTGGTAATCGTAATGGCAATCAACTGTTGTCACTCTTAAACGTCATGATAATGTGCAATTGTAGGTGACCTTGAACCCACACATATCTAGTGGAGGTGCCCTTGATCTGTGTCTGGGCTTCAACATTACTTCTGCCAGCTGTGAGTCTTCCATTGTAACATATAGCGTCTGATCATTTCCCTAGACTAACCTTCACTAGATTTGGTAATACTACCCTTCTTGGTGGGATATTTAAACGGAAACGTTTTAATGTTCCCACTGATCAGCATGATGACTTTGTTGCACATGTGACTGGCTGGTATAATTCCTATGGTGTTCCTCTGTTGAGACCTGAAACAATGCCCTTGCGGCAGTATTCAGAACTACTTAGAGCCGTCACTGAAACCTCCTACTACTCAAACCCAGCAAGCTTCCATAAATAATCACACCTCCTTTAAAAACCTATTATTACAATGATTCTAAACTTCGTACACTGAAACGTACTGCTCGCAGACTAGGCCTAGCCTATAGAAAACATGTTAGATGAATGGTTCAGAAAAACCGACATTTGTTGAATTAGACACATGTGAAAACTCTTGGGTATCTTTATTGAGGAAACGTTTCGCCACCAGTGGCTTCATCAGTCCATACAAAGGAGAAACTTAAAGAACAGGAGGAGAATGAGGTATCAGTCTTGAGTCGATATGGTCAGTCCATCAATCTTGAATAGAATACGGCATATGAGCGGAGAAGTGCTTAAAAAAGTTTCTCCTTTGTATGGACTGATGAACCCACGTGTGGCGAAACTTTTTTCTCAATAAAGATACCCAAGAGTTGCGCATGTGTTAATTCAACAACTTTGTCGGTTCTCTAAAACCATTCATCTACAATCCTGTCAGACACTGCAACTTCTTGGGGTCTTAATACTTGGGAATTCTTCACTTGCCTACCCTTGGGGACGACCTACTTTCCCCATTGGACAAATGTGACACCACTACGACTGCTGCACCTCTCCTGCCTTTCGGTTTATAAGCTGCTTCTCCGCTCATATGCCGTATTCTATTCAAGATTTGTGGACTGACCACATCGACTCAAGGCTGAGGGACTGTTACCTCATTCTCCTCCTGTTCTTCAAGTTTTTCATTTGTTGGACTGATGAAGCCACAGTGTGGCGAAACGTTTCCTAATAAAGATACCCAAGAGTTGCACATGTGTCTAATTCAGAAAACATCGTACCCCTAGAATGCTGAGGCTCTTTCAAACTGCCCTTGCTGCTGCCAGAGAGGTATGACAGAGCTGCGGCAAACAGACTGGGAAAAATTTTTCAACGGTCTTAATGCTCACACCCCACTTAGCCGGGCTTGGGAGGGACATAAATAGAATTAAGGGTAACAGAACTGGGCAGATCGCGCACCCTCATCCCTTACACAGGGCGAATGAGTTAGTGCTTGGGCCCGCTACATCTAGCTATGACAATATCCAGTACCACACAGGCGAATTAAATGACAAATATGATGCAAGGGAGAGAAATTTGTTTGCTTTATGCTCAGCAAGGAAGATGGCTGCAAACATTCCTTTCACTAATTATGAACTTGATGCGCACTAACTAAGGGCAACTCCACGCGCCAGGGAGGATGGTAAAATTTCTTACAACATGCTGTGTCGAGTACCAGGTAATCCATTACTTGAATTATATAACATGAGCTATGTAACTTGGCGGAGCTCCTCAATCTTGGACCAACAGCTAATCCATTCCAATTCCTAAGCCCATTCAAACAAAATGCATTCGCCCAATATCTCTTACTAGCCGCTTGTGTTTAAAAACATATTGAGAGATTGATTCATAATCGTCTCATGTATCAGAATCAAACAATTTTTGTCTCCGGTTGCATGGTTTCATGCATGGATGGAGCGCCTTGCATCATTGCCATAGCCACCTTTCTCACCCTGCACACTGACAGCTCATGCAAATACCTTCCTTGACCTTAAATCCGCTATCGGATGTAGCCAACCGACATGTGATATTAGTGAAAATTGCAGAATGGATGTTGGAGGATGGCTTCTCCGATGGGATTAAAGATTACCTGTGTCCAACGAAAAATCGGTCTGTGTGTTCCAGGGACATAGAAGTGTAACTAAAGACTTTGAATTAGGAACCCTCAGGGAGTGTGTCAGTCCCACACTGTTCAATATTACTAATTATTGCATAACTCTAATGCTATGCCTAGTCAGCCCATCATTATATGATTCAGTTTTACTGATGATATAATGATTCACACCTACCGGATTCTCAACCCAAAAAACATTCTTAATCATGTACCAGTCCTGTGTCAGGACTCGGGGTTGATAATCTCTACGGATAAAATAAGATACTCAATAGGCGTCCTCCTCGATCAGAGAGGCACAGTTCGCTGATCCAGTTGCATAATGGGTCTCTTCTAGAATAGTTGCACCAATAAATCATTTACAGTTGTGACTGGTGTGAAGTGTGATTGCTCTTTACATATAATTTTGTTCATGATTGTAGTATGCATTAAAGGTAAGTAACATTCTTACAGATTCATTACCTTTGTAACTTGTGAGTTCATTACTAGTGTAACTAGTTCAGCTATCCAAAAAATTTTGGGGGCGTCCTGGACCATTACGATACCTCTGTAATCTGAAAATACCTTTGAATTGTCATCGATTGCTGACCAGACCTACCTGGAGTTCATTACATTTGTAAATAGTGAGTTCCTTACCTTTGTAAATTGTGAGTTCATTAACTCTGTTAACTTGCTCAGCTATCAAAACTTTGGAGTCCAGTCCTGGACCAATTATGTACCTCTGTAATCTTTTGGAAACACGCACACAGGATGGGTATGGGGTGCATATATAAACATATTAAACTAACTTCTTTGATTATGTAAGCAGATACAGGGTTCTGGCTTTGAGGTCCCAATAATTGGACCTGTTTGTATCGAGACTTTGTCGTCAATTCAAGAAAGGCAGAGAGCCACTTGGAGTTGTGGTGGGTTACACCCCTGGTATGGAGCTAGTGTTAAAACTGTGAAGCATTGATGATCATCTTGCTTATTATTAGATATTGGTTGATTATGCTGCGACACTAACTTGCACTTGTGTATGGACTGGAAGCTTGGAGGCTGGAAAAAACTGCCGAACGAAGCAATAAGGATCATTTTAGGATGCCTCGACTGCCAAAATTTTAAATTGCAAAAAGAAACTTGACTAATTCCAAGCATCAGAGTCTCGTGTTACTGAAAGAATTATCTTAATTGGGGTTAATATGCTCAGGCAAGTCATTCAACCTGCCACAGAAGCCCTCCAAACTTTCCTCAGAACTGGTGTACACTCCTCCAATTGCGAGAAGTGCCATCCTCCGGAGAGGCATTGGATTGCTGACTTCCTTATATTACCTGTAGTTTACCTGGAGTATTATAACAAATTTTCAGAAAAAATTGAGCATCTTGAACAGATACCTGACAAGTTTAAATAAATATTGTATTCAGGTTGATGCTATTGAGCATGGTGATGATGTCAAAAGTGCAGCAATCCCCGTTCAGCTTCCAGCATTTGTGAGAAAGAAGCCCATGACTCTTGCCTTTAAAACTTGCTTTTAACTGGCTGTCAAGATGCCGAAAAATGCTGAAAAAATAAAGGTCTGAAGATAAACACGTACAAAACTATGGCTATTTGCTCTAAGTGCTGCACTCCTGTAGTCAAAGCATATAGTTTTACCATCATATGAGCAAGACGATGGTAATAACTCACTACAATGGACTACATTACAAATTCTTTTTCATGGAACCAATGCTTCCATCAGGGAAGCGGTTTGCTGGACTTACATCATATTAGTGCACCAGAATATTGATGTCATCTGATGGGGAATGTAGATTGAATGAGGAGCACCTCCTACCAAAATTGCCTGGATATGAGGATTATAACCTAAGGTCAACCAAAATGTTGTGTTGATGTATGTCAGAAGAACTTGCCACATTCACTACTTCCTTGCAGAGTCGTGTTAACATGCTGTATATGGTGTCAAAGTATATGCAGGCGATTTTTCCATAAACATTTTTAATCTCTATTACTTTTTCCCTTTTTGCCTCAGCGAACCAGCTTCGACCTGTGCTTTACCAGTATCGCAATCAATTAGTGAACTACCATATTCTTGTAGATTTTAATGCCAGTCATAGAATATTGGTGGGTAACATCAGTAACAAAAACACACAATGGAACTAAACTAGTGAATTGCTAAATGAGCATGATAAATGTTGATTGTGGGCGATGCGATACTGAGCCTATCACATATATACTCGGGTTTACTGGCAGGCAGTTTGCGGGGGTTCAACGCCCCCCCGCGCCCGGCCCGACGTTCTGCTGCCCCTACCAGCAGAGCCCCCCTCCTGGTGGTATAAGCGCCCCCTGGATCAACCAGGCTGTTTGGCTGCTGCGCACGGTGCCACGCTAACAACGTACGAAGCCACAGCCCGGCTGATCAGGAAGACCTTTAGGTGCTTGTCCAGTTTGCCAGCTTGGATGCTGCCCCATGGGGCTATGTTGGTACTTACACATCTATGACCCATTGTGCTGGGAGAGCAGTTGAACAGTCTCGGGCCCCTGACACTTTCTTGTATGGTTCTTAACGTGCTAGGACACCCCTGCTTTTCATTGGGCGGGGCGATGGTGTGCCAATACTAGATCTGTTGTCTTGGATTCAATACACCATTCCGATGGCATGCATGGACTCCTGTAATAGTTGATGATCTTCTTTCCTGACACTTCAAGTCTCACAACTGTCATTCTTGATCATATCTACCAGAAATCAAGGAGCCACTACCCGACTAAAAATTCAGACGGCAGGAAACTTATTTCAACTTTATTAACCAATTGGATTCACATGATATAAGGAATTACGAAGCACACTGGCACACAATATTTAATGATGATTTAGCTTACCAACTGTCCTCACAGATCAAAGTGGGGCGGTTTATGAAAACAAAGACCCTCCACTATAAATAACAATAAAACCAATGTAAAGACTGTATATGATCCAGACTACGCATATCTAATCACATGCAGCATCTAGGAGGATTGGTAAAGCATACCGTGATGTAGAACCTCAAGACCTGCTCAGAACGCTTCCAAGCTGCACTAACGAATGCAAGGAATAGAAAGCCAAGAAATTAGGCAACAGTGAATGGGAACAATTTGATACGATTATAAATAGAGGTCACCCCTTTAAGTTTGACTTGGAAAGGTATATAATTTAAATAAAATAAAAAGGAAAAGACTGGCAATGTTGCTCAATCCCTTCTCTTGAAAAGCAAATGACTCATAATATGTCTGGTCCCAAAACATCCAGGCATGAACCTTCCATCTCAATATTAGAAAAAAATTTTAGAGAGGGTAGCAGTTCTTCTGAAGAAATGTGAAACTGATTATTTTATGAGCCAAAATATTGATGAGATGTGATTGCCCTCTTTACGAGTATGAATTAGATAATGCATTAACTAAAGGTCCGGATACAACGCCCTGGAGAGGTGGTAAAACTATGGAATTCTCAGAACTTATAAGGCCACGTGCCTGATACCCTTTTTTTGGCACTGTATATCTCAAGTTAAATTGAGGCATTCTTCCTTCTTTCTGGACCAATAGTTCTCATCTGTGCCATCCTAAGTACCCAACACGCCTGATAACTTTGACCGATCTCCTTTATCTAGTGTCTTTGTTAAAACTTTTGAAAGAATGGATACGTACAGACTGTACTACAGAAATCAGACACTACTTTCCCCCTACCTTTATGAGTTCATGAAAGGTAAAAGTATGCAGTCCAAAGAAAAACTGTATTTCCACCTTTCTCAACATGCACACACCTCTACTAGTTTTACCACTTTTCTTGACGTAAGAATCTGCATTTTGATATTGCGATACAAGAACCCTATTACTACATGAACTAGACAAAAATGAATATTGGTGGTAGCTTACTCTGCCTGGATTAATAGGATATCTTTGTCAAATAGAGTATAACCTCTGTCCTTTTACCAAGGCTTAGAAGTGAGTCTAAAGAAAATGTCACCTAGGTACTCCGAGGGGAGGAGTTCTCAAGTCCCATGCTATTTAATATTCTGTTTAATGCTCTCCTATGACTCTACCTGCCTCACCTAAACATAATCTATAAGCTACGCTGGATGATATCTGATACATACAACAGCGATAAGATGTGACCATTCTTAATGAAGTTCAAAAGCTAATTTGTAATCGACCTTGGCCTCATATATCTTCCTCTAAAACAAAGATATTAACAAGCAACGACATCCCCCCCACCCATCTACTTGCAGGGTTGAATAACATTAGCTACGTTTAAAAACTTACAGGATTATCTTGGTGTAAGATGTACTCTTTAACAAATCCACGATCCGCAACTAAATAAGAAAGCAAAAGATAGGCTAAATATTGCTCTCCAAGCTGTTACGGCTGCAACCCCAACTATGGTGCTTAATGTGGAATTCGTGAGAATGCATGTACATTGCTTATGTTAGGTCCTTAATTATGCTGCTCCCAGGTTGATATTAGCTAGAGAAAGTTCTCTCCGCCTTAGAGGTTAATGAAAAATTAAGCTCACAGAATATTCTTCGCCAGTTCCCAAATCTAAACAAAGGTTCTTAATATGAGGAAAGGAGCTGGTATTTCGAATATATTGATAGGATTGTTGAGAGTAAACACTGTACTTGGCATTAGAATGTTAAGACTATGAACAGACACTGTCACCAATGAATCTTACCAAGTTCTAGAGGTACATACACACAGTATCTAAATGGATTGTGGATTAACGTGTAACTGCATTAAGTTTTATAACTGCCATGAACTGTTCATGTAGGCAACAAGGCAGCATTTCTCCCCTCCTGGAAGATGTGCTCATTTAATATCACATACCTGCAAGAAGCTCATTGCTAGTAATCCTTCTTAACATCACTTGTTTTAAAGTAAAGTTCAAGTAGATATTTCCACCTTGCTGGGTAGTTATAAGTATCACAAGTTATTACACTGAAATGGTCTTAAAAATAAAACAGGAGGTCTTCTGGCAGGGGCTGTATCTGCCTACTTGTTGCAACATCCTTAGCTAATAAGAACGCCCCCCAATATAAATTTGTTGAGTTAGGCTATAAGAAAAAATTAAAAAACAATAGGCGTTCTACACTTGCAAAAACTGAATTGTTTGCAATCCTACTGGCACTAAGCTAACTTTGACACTGAGCTCTGAATCTATCGTTGTGGGAAAATTTACTGGTTACATATTTTCCAGAATTCAGTAAATTTATATATTAATAGATGGCATCATACTGTTATTTAATAATATTTATGTCATAGAAAACGGAAAGCCTGCATCTGCAAGACGAGACTCGACATCATCGTTTTTGAATTTTGTACAAAAACGTTGGTGTAATGGGAAGAATTTTTCGTTCTGCTACGAGGGTTTAAATTGTGTTGGACATCTCTCCAATATAGGAGGCGAAATTGGTGGTATTGTGCATTCCTGCATAAACTTCGAGATATCAGAAGACTGGAACAGCAGCTCCAGGAACTCTCAGTTAAGCCTCTAGATTTGTGGTATTTGGCCAGCTATTTTCATAGATTTAGTTAGAGTGAGGTTTTTCTGAGTATGATACACTTTAATCTCCGTCAAATTGGTGAGTGATATTAGATATATTTTCTATATGTATGTTAATTGTGTATCTATTAATTATTATTTAATTTTTAATATACCAGTCACACAAATTTATATATTGACCCAGCTATTCCTGGTGTATTGTATATTTCATTTAATTAATAGGTGTCTGAGAGCAACTTGTGGATATGACAGTGGTTAGGTATCCGAAGGTGGACATTTTGCGACCTAGGTGTCCCAAATTCCTACTTGTCTATGTAAACTCTGATAAAATTAATATTATCTTTGTTATCATTTTCTGGTTGTATATAATGAGTTACATTCAGAATAAAAGCAATTTTCCTTTTTTAATTTGCCCGTGGTCTACTTAAACGGAGGTAATTAGTGAAGTCATTAATTAGTTAATTTACTTATTACATTATATGTGAAATGGACTCAGAAGGAGGTGGATGTTAAGTTCACAAATTTACTTAATGTGAGTGATTATTATTATTACAATATTAATTTTGATAAGCCCTCAAGCTCAAGTCTGGCTAAGTTTATATTGATTTGTATAATACTAATTTGATAAGACAATTCTGGCCAAGATTTATATCAGTGTATGCGTTAATTGATAAGACAAGTGTGGATAAAGATTATATTGTTATTTATATTAATTTTAGCTATGCAAATTCTGGCAAGGATTTATATTAATGTATTTGTGTAATATTAATTTTGATTAAGCCAATTCTGGCAAGATTTTATCAGTAGTATGTGTAATGCTAAGCTCAAGTGTAGCCTAAAAAATTTATATTATAACTTTTTTACATGTAATTGCTAAGCTCTAGTAGCTAGGATTTATTCAGGAGGTAAGTTGTATCAGTGTTGTTAAGTTGTTAAATCAAGTGTTATTAATAAAGTTGAATTTAAATACATTGCATCAATGGCTCCTCTGAAAATGAGGGAAATTAAGTATGAAGCCAACATATGGGATATAGAGCAAAAAAGCATCACTGCAAGCTAGAAAAGGGCATGTAACAAAAAGCATACATTAAATGTTTGGAATTAATGAATCAGAAACTGTGAATACTGCTGATTTAAAATTGTATTTAGATGCTTTAGGGATAGACTTGATTTCATACAATTATATTACAACAAATATGTAAGGAGATTTATTAGTAAAACTGTGTAGATGAGACCGGGTTAGATCTTATGTTGAATCAGTATTATGAATTAGAGGGGAAAAAAAAAAAAGATTCTTCCCTTTTGTACAAAAGTCAAGCTTGATAAATTAAAATGTGTAAACCAGGCAGTTAATCAGTCTGCTCCAACAAATAATTGTCTTTGCAAAACTCCCAGAATTATGTTTACCTGTATTTAATCCTGGGTGGAAAAGTGGCGAGGGAATTTTGGTCAATTTTTAAGCAGTGTGCATGACAGGTGCTGACACAGCAGTGTAACTAACTTATTTTACCTCAAAGGACAGGTAAGAGGAGATGGGTCACATAATCATAGAAGCCTTACAATGTAGATGACTCTTACAAGGCAGCAGGTGACATGTGTGAAAAGTCACTTATGGTAATACAGAACAAAAGTAGGTTGGGATATAGTGAATATTCATTGTTAATTTCAAAATCTCCAGATCCACCTTACAAAGGGATTACAACAGTTAGAGTTAAATGGAGAGCACTCTAAAAACTTTAAGTAATTAATATATCTGAAGGAAAACAGACTGGTTATTGCATTGCATGGTACAGAATAAATTAAGTAGTTAAAAACACTTGAATGATCTCGAATAAAATATCACAAGGGTTATTTTGGTCTGGGAGGAAATAAGACTAGATCTACAAGAATTAATTGTTCTCAGTTGCAGGACAGCCACCAACTCATTTTAAAGATGCAACACATAATAACTCGTGAGGTATCTGTCAAGTTTCACAAAGGAAATTATCCATGTTAACAATCAAATTTCATTTCTAAAAAGAGTTGCATAGGTGCATATCAAGTAGCAGGAATTCCAGAAAAATAATGATACTCACAAGGTAAGAAGGAATATGTACCCTCCTAATAGTAGACCAGTTAATTAAGAAACGGAGTCAAGAAGGAGAGATTGTCTCTACTACAAGGGTACTCCCATGTTTTTTATAGAATTGCAATCATTACAATTCATGGGAATGATAAAGTTGAAAAGATTGGAGGAATTGCAGTGTATAAGGTGTTTGGGTAAATCACAATGTAATGGATTGTTATGCCAAATTTAAAACTTCTGTTATCAATGTCACAGAGGAGGAATGACACCATATAGTCATGTGTGTAAAGGATCTATATGATAATGATAATAATGATATTGATGACAATCCTGACACAACAGTAGCTATGTAAAAATTGCTGTAATGTTAATAAAGATGGGTTTTGCTGAAGTAGCCTTACCTGTGTTCAAGTAAATATTGATGAAAAAGGCATAAATCAAAAAATGTAATGCATTATTGGGACAGGAGATCCCTGCGTACTTTTCATAAAACGTAAATGTCTTGATGGAATGAAGAGTACAGATGGGAGATCCCACAATTTTAAAATATATCTGGTTTTCTCTCGGATAAAAAGGGCTCAATTGTATGACACTGTTTATGTAACTGTTCAAGGTCGGGCCATGAGAAAAAATAAAAAAGTGTTATGCAGTAATTGTAGATAGACTTCAGAGAAAATATTACAGTAGGGCTAAGCAAAGCTACAGAGTGTACAACTAGACTTTCACATAATGTATCTTTAGCACCTTCTGGGTAAGTGATGATTCTGTAGGTCAATAAATATTTTGTTTAGTAGTGACTTTTATTGCATCCTTTGTAAAGGGTTATGGTTAATGAAATGTGGTTGTCACCCTTTTGAAGGACTGCAGGAGGCCATGTAAGTATGGTGGATTCCTCGTAATAATAATTCATGACTAGAGGAAACTACAAATACCATATGTGTTGTCCTTATCATGAAGTCGTGTCCCAGTATAATTCTTCCGTTAGAAGGATGGTGTTGACCAGTGGCATAAAACTGTGGGGAATTGACACGCATTGGAGTAAATGTAATTAAGAAAAGTCCAGAAGATTCCTTTTACTACAGGAGCAATCATGTGAGAGATGAAAAATTTGAAATCTGGGACAATACTGGGTACGCGACATCCGTGGAGACTGATCTATCCAGAATTGCCAATAATTACAGAATGGGCCATGTGGGCAGTTAAGGCTCAGCTCTGCAGACTGTGTAAGCACCAGAATGTTAATTACCTATAATTGATATAATTGCTGAACAATCAAGTAATAAATTTATAGTATTGAGGTACTCCTGAGCAGCAGCCAAAATTTATGGTCACTATTTACCACATCACGGAGTGAAAGAAGGATTCTAAAACCACTCCTTGAGAATTGTGCTTAAGTGTAGTGCCAGGAATAACACAAAATGTACCTAGTTTAAATGACTGATGAGACAGGTCAGTCGTTGACGGAAAAATTTAGAGATATCTTATTAAATTTCAGAGTGAAGGATTATGCATTACTGTAACATAAGTAAAGCTTTCCTAAGAGTGGGTTTACAAGTAGGCTGACGGGATTGTACCACTTCTTATGGCCTGAGAATTCCTAGTGACCCACTTAGCCTCGAAAACCTTTCGCTTTTAGGAGCGTATTATTGGTGCTAAATCCAGTCCGTTCCTACTTCAAGCGACGATAAATGCACGCCTAAATGGTATGGAAAGTCCATGAGCTAAAGTAATGAGCAAACAATTTTATGTGGACAATTTCCTGGGTATGACGTCAACTGAAGAGGCACTGTTAATGACTTATGGCAGAGGTAATAACAATAATGCAATGTGCAAATATGCCTCTGAGGAAAATAGTAATTCGTCCAAATTAAAGGACAAAAATAAGTAAAGATTTTACCCAGGAGATGAAGTGCCAAATTGTAGTAATGTATTGGGATTTAACTTGGGATACTGAGAGAGATTTGTTAATGTTAAAACCTAATTATTACAGTTATGACATAAATTAGCTAAGAGAGTCATGCTTGCCTGATAGAGAAGTTTCCAAAGTTTTGATCCAACCATAGGTTGTAGTGTCACCCCTTACTATAAGGGGGAAATTATTAATTCAGGAGCATGGAAACTTAAAATGTGCCTTGGGATGAAATTCTACCTGAGGAATTCATTAACAGGTGGAATGAATTAATTGGTGATTTTGGAGAAAATTCCAATGTTGGAGTTCCCACACCAGGTGGCTAATCCAGTGGGAAAAATGTTATCCACATTTTTTGTGAATGTTCCAAAATTGGAATATGGAGGCAGTTGCTTAACCTTCAATTTAACTAGTTTATTTCTATTGTTATGTCTAAGGCTTAAGTGTTCTCCAATTAATTCACGTACCTTACCTCAGTTGGAATTAACTTGCCATTTATGTAGGTGTCAAATTAGCTAATTATATAAGGAAATAAGTTGCATAGATAAATATTAGGACTCTGTATTTGGTCTAATAATGAAGTATCCTTACAATGGATTCGTAAGGGAAACCAGTAAAATTGTGACGTACAAAACAGAAGTCGCTGAAAATTAAATCGGATGCAAGAGAAGTATAGTAGTTTTGGGGTCAGTAAGGTTTGTTAACATTTAAATCATATACCTGGTGAGGAGATCAGCATGATTTCTTGTCTCGAGGTTTACTTATTAGTAAATTTGTAAATGCTGTATCATGGTTAAAGGACCCGAGCTGGTGGTAAATAAAGCTAATTGGGCCTGTACAAAAGGCGTTATTGCTCCTGTTGAAATTACTGTGACCACTCAGACCTCCAATCGTTGTCCTCCCTTTGCCAATGATTATAAATTTGTTTTCTTCTTCCAGATAAACAATAAAAGAAGATCCATTAACCTAGCTAAGGACTCCTAACATCAAAGGTGAGAGCAGTAAAACACGAGGAAAACTTGTGGTAGGGCAGCCAGGGACAACACACCCTCATCACACACCCGGGCCCACCACACAACACCGACAGTCAAACAACAATCATGGCCGCCCGCTTACAGTCCAAGTAACTCCTCCCAGTATTGATGTCAAGGAAGATCACCGACCCAGAAATAGCTAAACTCATTATGATTCAGAACCAAACGATCACCAAACAAACTCAAGAAATGCGGAAACTAAAGGCCTAGCAAGGCAGATTACCTCAACAAAGATACTTGTCTAGAACATAAATAGACACTCCTAGAACAACAAGCAACACCCACACCCCAGTCCTAGAACCATCACACTCTAAAAGACCAAGTCAACCTTACTTACTACCTACATTACAGAGGAAAGATCAAGAGTGGACCAACAACTTTGCCAATGTAATAACCAACTTCCAAGCCATAATGATCCAACAGCAGCTATCTGTCGCTGTTGTAGTTAACAGCAAACATCTCCCAGCCACAGTACCAAGAGACCTGCATGGAGCCACCCTACAGCTTATCAAGGACCACCTTCGCCTTAACATCGTAGTGATGACCTAAAGGGATTGCAAACTGATGGGCTTCCAAGCAGTAAAAAAACAGTGCTGTTAACAATTCCAAACTAGCCTACAAAGAAACAACCTCTACATAAAAAACATCTATTTCTATGAAAACTGTGTTTACGTCAATGAGTGCCTCTACCAAAACAAGACAAAACTTCTTTATCGACTAAGAAATTACGCTGTGCCCAAAATCACCAGTGCTTTGTGAGGGATGGAAAAATCGCAGTTAGGAAAACAGCACATCGGTGAAAAGAGATACTTCATCTTACAAGAACATGACATTAAAACAATTCCTAGTGAGGCTGGACTAACAGAAATCAGAGTAATGTGCAGATAATTAACCTTAGTCACGTTAGTGATTATGTTGATCATAAATTTGTGGCCACCTCTAAAATTCTCATACCCAATTACTTTTGATTGTCATTGTGTTATTCAACGACCATTCTACCTCTTAGTCTTAATTGTGTTTATTATCTACAGAATTATCTCTTTTTTAAAACTTGCCACATCACTGTTCATATTTATTTTATTATAAACTAACCATAACTGTCTTCAATTAATGTCTAACTCACTTTAAAAAAAATACTCAATTGCCCAATTTTATTCTAATTCACTATTATTGCCCAATTTTACTTTAAACTATATTGATCAAACTTATTGTAAACTTCTCTTTTATGACCATTTTTATTCCAATATTTTTTAAACTAGTATTTTCAACTAACAACTTTTATTGATCCGTTTCCATCTTACTAGCTATTATCACAATGTCCATGGCCATTTTTATTTTTATCATTTTTTTTTATTATTTTTTTTGCTACCTTAATGTGATATTTTTTCCTGTCAATTTAAATCTATTATACTCTAATTCTTGTAAACAACATATAAGACCTTAGTGCAATTCAATTGAGAGTCTTGTGCCTTCATTATAGTATTAGATTAATCACAGTTTTTCTATCTAGCTCATTCTCGCTTCAATACATAGTCAATACCAATTCACTCTCTAGACCATAGTGCAATTACTAGTCGGGAGTCTGGGGCTATTTGTAATTGTATTTTTAATTATTAGACTAAACCTAGTTGTACTATAGCTCTTCTCTAGCTGGATTACTTATTTCAATACCAAATTCACTATATTTAGACAATAGTGCAATTACTAGTAGGAGAGATGGGTGCTATTTTTTAATTGTAATTTTTATATTATTAGATTAAATTCAGTTGTACCATAGCTCATTCTAACTCAATACAAGTCCAATACCAAATTCACTATAATTAGACCATAGTGCAATTCACTAGTGAGGCAGAGATAGTGCTATTTTTAATTGTATTTTTATATTATTAGATTAAACTATTGTACTATAGCTATTCTAGCTCAAACATAGACTCCACAAAAGTCATAATTAGACAACTTAGTGCACAATCTACAAGTGAGACGTCTTGTTCTATTTTTAATTTGTATTTTTATATTACTAGTTTATTCCTAGTTTTACTTTAGTTCATTCCAGCCACAACACATAGACAACAATCAACTTCATTATGTGTAGTAGTGACGATACTCTACATGACCAAAATTACTCTAGCTATACTACTTGTCCAAACTTCCTACAACTACAGATTCCCAGTACTAGAATCAAACACAACTCAGATATAAATAACCATAATTTAAACCTAGAAGATTGATTGATCCACGTTGACCTGATCTAAACCTCCAGAATTGAAACCCAATCAAAACCTATTGGAAAAGTAACTGCCTTTATTTACACAGCATCACAAGCCAGCACTATCTAAACAATGATAAAAAGGTTATCAGTACTTAAAACTACAACTCAGGTCCTTAAGCAAACACTATTTGTGACCTCTAGCCTCCTTGAATCACTTAAAGAAACCCTTCTCCTGCATTATTCTTACTGAGACCCTGGCTTATGAAGGACACAATAGATATCTACCTCTACCAGGATACACAGCAATTCACAAAAATGCAGACCAAAAACCAAGTTGGGGGTGGTATTGCAATCTATTACTCTAACGATTATCGTGTCTTAGCTCACTTGCTTTAGTGATGAATTTGGGGAATACAATTTTTGCTAATTTTACGTAAAAAATTAAGACGCTATAACAATGGTGCATTTACCGGATTATCACTACAAACATTTCCAATTTCAGTGAGAAATTAAAGTCACTTATAAACAAACAGACAAAATGTATAAGCACCACTTCTCTTAGCTCGGGAGACTTCAAACATCAACTTGCTTACTAGATGATCACCTGTAAAATATTTCATCGTAATTCGACAATATGAACAACACACTTCTTTACCAACATAACTAAAAACCAACCAGGCCACTGAGACAAGTGCAACCATATAGAACCCATATGGGACCACTTATACTAGCACCCATTAAATCAAGGGATAATCACTGATAGCACTACAGACACTACCCTACTCTCCTTGACAATCATTAGTTAACCACCACTTGAATACAACAAAGTCTCATTTAGACTCCATGACGAGGCCTCAGTAAGGAAGTTCACAGCTGACCTAGAGACTGTTGATGGCCTACAGAATTCTCCAAGGCCAATGGTATTGATGACTGGACAGACATTTTCTTAACAAATTACTTAGACTATACAACAAACATTGTCCTATAAAAACAAAACAGATCACAAACAAACGGCTTGGTTGCCCATGGCTAACCAGCACCATTCTGAAATCCATTGACAAGAAACACCAATATGAAAAGCAATATAGACAGGGCTTAATACACAAAGATATTCTTAAACACTATTCATCAGCTCTCACCAAAGTAATAAAGAAAGCCAAACAACTATACTACTCCAGTAGATTCACAGACACTAGAGGAGATATAAAAAAGACCTGGAAAACACTCTCTCAGATTCTAGGGACCCACAAACTGAGAAAAACCAAGAATATTGTCCTAACTAAACCTAATGAAACACCACTACATCCCACTGACACAGCTAACAAGATAAACGACTTCTTCTCAAACATAGGATCTAATCTCGCCAGTAAAATCCCACATACCAATGCCCATGCCGGGGACTACCTAGATGGAAATTTCCCTAATTCCTTCTATCTTGCACCAACTGAGCCCACGGAAGTCACTGAGATATAAAGTCACTTAAAAATAACTCGGGGAATCTGTCTCATGTCCCACCATTACTGTACAAGCGAGCGGCCCATGTCCTTTCGCATGCTATTTCATTACTTTTTAACAAGTCACTAGAGACTAGCACCTTCCCGAAACTACTCAAGATGGCAAGGGTTACACCAATACATAAAGGTGGTGACCCTACAGACTTAAACAACTATAGGCCAATATCTAACTTACCATTGCTATCCAAAATCTTTGAGAAACTCGTGCACAGGAGACTGTATTCATTTATAACGGCTCAAAACATACTCAACCCCTGCCAATTTGGATTCAGGAAAAATAAAAGCACTAATGATGCAATCATAAAAATGCTAGATCTGCTTTACACAGCATTGGAAAATAAGGAATATCCACTAGGAATTTTTATTGACCTAAGAAAAGCTTTTGACACAGTA